>APFE030219463.1:28628-50417 GCA_000404065.3 Pinus taeda
ACGGTCTCTGTTGTTGTACTTAGAACTTGGTCCATCACAAGCCTAGGGTCTGTCATCAATTTTTATTGTATATCTCTTTAGGTCCGTTTTGGATACAGTCTTACATAGAGTCCAGGCCTATATCAAGAGTGGGAGTCTTTGTCTACTGCTGCAACAAGTCCATGACAAAAGTGACAAGCACACTTTAGGTACACATTGTAATTTTAAATTGTATATATTCATTATTATGCACTTACATGTGTTTTGCACGCAGAGGTAAATTGAAGCGTATTTTGTTTTGTTTTGGGATTGGTTTTGCCTGGCAAATTTTGCATGCAGGTAGAAGAAGATTCATGTACAACATCAAGCAAGAATTCAAATCAAGCAAGAATTCAAGAGAAGTATCAAATCAGAGGAAGCATTGCAACAGGACATCCTTGAAGACATGACAGTCATCTCGATATCGTGATGTATTGTTAAGGCCAACAGACATCATTGTAAAGTTGTAAAAGGGTCATTTATAAAAGAGTCATCATTGTAAAGTTGTAAAAGAGTCATCATTGTAAAGATTGTAAAATAGTCATTTGTGAAAGAGTCATTCTGTCCAGAGTCGAAGAGGCAGTGTTGGGAGGTATAGGAGTCTCAGTTGGGATGATGTCATGGTTGGGTTGCAGGTCATAGAGTGAATGGGTATTTGGTCAAGTACACGAAAATCATTGTACATCTTATTGTATTGTGGATTGTTGTCCCTGGTTTGGGAATCCACAATCTTGTCTTATTTCAATCATTATAGGGTGGCATGGAGGTGCTAGGTAGGTGTATGAAGTCGCCTGCAGGTTGGGCCTTGTGAACACTTCAGGGTGGTAGGGTGGTGCTAGGGCGAGTTGTGGCTCGCTAGCATATTGCAGCATCCATTCAGTTGATTACTAAAGAAACCAAGGCATTGGGGCATCCTTCTAGTGGGAGCTGGAGAAGAATGATTTTTTAGAATTCTAGGAAGTTGTTGCTTTCATTTCAGTTGGGGGCTGAAAATTAAAGAGTATATTAGAAAAGTGTTCAGTGCTTTTTGACCCGGAGGGGGTTTTCCACCTAAAATTTATGTGCCTACTGTGTTCTTTTATTTACTATTATTACTACATAAACATTAATAATAATTGAAGATTAACTAATGCTCTGAAAAGGTTTAAAAGCGTTAATTGCTAAAGAATATTGATTCACCCCCACTCTCAATATTTCCAACAATTGGTATCAAAGCTTGGTTCCTTCAATGGCAGTCTAACAACTTGAAGGAGATCATGGATATACTAAGAATAGAGTTCCTTTGTTCAATGGAAATAACTATGCACTTTGGAGTGGAAGAATGCAGGTTCATTTGCTGGCGCAAGGATACAAAGTATGGGAAATCGTTGAAAAAGGCTTCACACCACCCCATGATGAACAAGGTAAGAAAACTATGGTATATGATGCAAAGGCTAAAGATCTTATTATCAGTGGGCTTATCGAATCTGTTTATCTTAAGGTATTGACTTGCAAAAGTGCTAAAGAGATATGGGGCAAGCTTGAAAATATATATGCAGGTGACTCAAAGGTGAAAGAAGCAAAGCTTCAAATTTTCGGGGCAAAATTTGAGCAAGTCAAAATGAGGGAAGATGAAGATATTGCTGCATACTTTCAACATGTTGATGAAACAACAAATACATTGGAAGGTTTGGGAGAACTTGTTGAAACAAAAATTGTTGTCCGAAAGATCCTCAGAACCTTGCCAGCAAGACCCTAAGGTATATATGTCTTGGAAGATAGATCGAATCTGACCAATCTCAACATAAATGAATTGCATGGAATTCTTATGGCATATGAAATGAGGATTGAAGAAGAGGATGGCACATCTCACTTAGAAGTTGCATTTGCCGCATCCAAGAAGAATAGTAAGGAAAAGCAGACTCCAAAAGCAAAAAGTTGCAATTGTAAGGATGAGGAAAAGGAAGAAGATGAAGAAGAATTCTCAGATAAAGGATTTGCCTACTTCATGCAAAAAATGAGAATAGGTACAGGAAAATTCAAAGTTAAACTTCCATTAATATGTTTTGATTGTGGTGAGATTGGGCATTTTGCAGCCAAATGTCCTCACAAAAATGAGGGCATTACGAAAGGGAAGAAGAAATGGTTTAAGATAAGTTTCTTCTCCAAAGAAGATAGTTCCTCATCCGAAGAAGACAATGATAACGAAGAAGAATTCAACAAAAGAGTATTGTTTCTGGCCAAGCACAATAAGCAAGAGGCACCTGACGAAGAAGGAAGAAGAAATGACTGAGGTTGAATTTCAAAACGAAGTGATCACAGTTATCAAAGAGTTCAAATCCGAGAAGAAGCATGTCAACACTTTTGAAGATGGATTGAAGACAGAAAGAGAACAAGTCCTCAACCTTAAAATCAAGGTTGAAGAATACAAGTGAATTGAAGAATCTCTCGGGAAAGAATTAAAAGAAAACATCAAGGAAAGAGAAGCATTGGAAGCTAAAATAGTTGCTCTAGAAAGGAAGTAAAAAATGGAAAAACTTTTCAAAACTACACCAATAGTTCAAAGACTTTGGACGTACTCATCAACAACCAATGATCATACAGTGATAAGACTGGTCTTGGTTACAAAGAAAAATTCGAAAAGAAGTCACGTCCTTCAATGACAATTAAAGAAGATGGATATGCAAAATCTACCAAACAGATAGATCTCTCAGCTAAATCAAAAGATCAACACTTGTAGGAAGAACCTTGGAAGACAATTCCTCAAAGAAGATTTCCTCCCAAGTACCAACCTATCTTTTATGGTCATTGTTATTCATGTGGAAGGTTTGGACATAGACCTGCAGAATGTCGCATGTATGTTTGGAATGAATATAATTCCAGGAGATCATTTAGAAATGGATATTCTGGAACTCAACATAGTATCAACAAATTGATCATTTGAGAGATGATGTCTAATGTTACAAATGTAACAATTTTGGACATATGGCTAAGGATTGTGAAGTCCAAACAGGTACAACAATTATCGACAAAACCCTAGAAGCAAATTTGCAGGATCACGAGATAGACAACAAACAAAATCTTCTATGAATAACATCGAATGTTACAAATGTCATAACTATGGGCACATAGCTCGTAACTGCAGGTACATGATGGAATCAACCATGAATGAAAAGCTTGACGACGAGAATAAGAAGGTTTGGAAAGGAAAACAAGTATAGGATGAATAGCAAGAAAATCAAGAAGGTAATAAGGTCCCAACAATTATGCTTTCACGATTCGTAATAGATTGTGAGGAATCAGCAACTGCTTTGGTCAATGACTCGAGTCAAGACAGTGTCTTAAATGACACACTATTCTGAACAATTCAACTTATCAACTCCTAGAAATTTGAAGATGAGGAGTTTATGCAACAGCATATGACACAAGTCTACGATTGATAGACAGGTAGTTTGAACAATATGGCAATTTCATTACATGTTCGGGGGGAGAGGAATAGTTGAAGTATTACAAATTCAAGAAAGGAAGCGTTGACAAGGAATCTCTATATGAAAGTGGATCAAGACAATTTAACGATTATCAAGATATCTCTGCAGGATAAAGGAATATTCATATATCAAATCAAGTACATCAAGGAAATGCCCAAGAAATTCAAGATTGAAGATTGCAAGCCTATCCTTACCGCCATGGTAACAGTTTACAAGAATATTCATCAATGGATGTCGACCAAAGGTTATATAGATCCATGATTGGTAATCTCATATATGTGACAGTCTCCCTGCCAGATGTGATGCAGGCAGTTGGACAAGTAGCACGATTCCAAACAACACCAAAAGAATCTCATATTATTGGCATCAAAAAAATTCTTCGATACCTTAAGGGTACAATGGAATATGGTCTATGGTATCCCAAAGGAAATGATCTGGTTATCCAAGCTTATACAAATGCAAATTGGGCAAGAAGTGTTGATGATCGTAAGAGTACCAGTGGAGCAGTGTTCTGTCAAGGTGGTTTCCTTGTCTCATGGTTAAGTAAAAAGCAATCTTCAATCTCATTATCCATAGCGGAAGCGGAATACATCGCGGCAGCAGCTTGTTGTACTCAAGTTCTCTGGATGAAGCAAACCTTGCAAAATCTTCAAGTTAAGTTTGATGAGCCTATTCCCATCTTCTGTGATAACCCCAGTGCCATCAGTATCTCCAAAAATCTTGTGATGCATTCCAAAACAAAGCACATTCTGATCAAATATCATTTCGTTAGAGAGCAGGTCGCCGAAAAGAATATCAAGCTTGAATATGTGGGCACAAAGGAACAAATTGTTGACATCGTTACCAAACCATTACCTTGTGAAGCATTTGAGTATCTTCACCAAAAGCTTGGGATTCTCCCAATTTCTCATTAGAATCTCTCTTATCTAACTAAATAGAAAGGGGGAGTGGAGGTGTGTACAGGGCCTAGGATGACAGTTTGTCAGGGAGAGTTACCCTTTGCCATTAATGACAAAGGGGGAGAGAAGGCAGTAGGAAAAGGTGTCATGATCGCAGGGGGAGTACTTGTGTTGCCATCAATGCGAAAGGGGGAGATTGTCGATCAGTGGTTTTCACTGATGTCAACCCAAGCAACACCAAGGGCTACCACGATCTTGCATGAGCATTTTGACTTGACAACTTACTCTATTCTGAGTCTAGGATCTTCTAGATGGATTCTACTCGTTGAGATGTTTCCATTGATATATGGCACGCCGTGTAATTCTTCACGGTTTGAGAGATATTCGTGTTTGAAGTTAGTAACCTTAGCTGGTGGGCTAAAACCCTATGGCGTTGTGGCATGAAACTCATAACTGGTTGTGGTCATTGAATAGTCAATAATTAGTAATGTTTTTTGCTCCTAAAATCCCTCCAACGTTCACTTGTTGAGGACCTTCTCAACTCAATACATTCATATAAATAGTGACCCTCATATCCTCCTCTAGTAGGGAATTTGTGGCTTCAAACAGGTCATCGTGCCATTTTCGCTAAAACTTTTTTCTGTGAAGCTTCAGAAGCGGAAATTAAAACCCATTTGAGCCGAAATCTTGATGAACCTCGTGATCGAATTTCAAATCTTGGTTCGCTATATTTTCGGAGATATGATCTGAGGAAGTTAGGGTTTTTGCAGGCTCCTGAATTCCATGTCAAACAAGTGATGTTGGGAAAATCATCATAACTTTCTCTCTCAGCATTGGATTCAAATTTCGCAAATAGTGAAGAGTCCTCTTAAAACAATATGATACATAGACTATACCATGTTCTCAAATAGTGTACAATATTCATTTACCTTTGTACCTAGATGGGAAATTTTAATTTTTAAGGCAAATTTCAAGAAAATGATAGGTTGACGATGATGTAGAGTTGAATTGATGAGCATGTAGACCCACCTTTTTAGTTAAATCGAGATTGAAATGTAAAATGAGTAGAAAACAACTATGCTACTAATGTAAAATGAAATGTAAGATTGAGATTTTTTGAGTCATTTTTTGACATGTATCCATTTCCTTTTCCTAGTAACTTAGCTTTTTTTGGACTATAGAGGTCATCTAGAGCTTCTTTCTTGATGTATTTTTGGTTCAAAGAAGGACTGCACTCGGTGCTATTTTGGTTATATGCACCCTTATTTGCTATATATATGAGAAACTTTGCATATTTGTGTACGATGGTTTGAATTCATACAGATGCACATGAATATTTATGTATCCTTTTCAAAATCTCAATATTTATGTATCTTTTGGTCCAATTTTCTATTTGTTTCCCAGTTTTGGGGTCAACTGGTTCAATGACGGGTTCGGTTCTAATAATAACATTGGTTCAATTCCATTGTTCATTTTTAGTTTTAAATTTTCAATCTTGACTCTAGATCGATGACCTCAAACTAAGCCTTTGACGCGTCACCATACTATTTTAGAGTTTGAGTAATTTTAGTTCACTATTCCAATATTCACACTTTAGTATCTACTATTTTGCTTAGTATTAATAAGATTCTAGAATAATGAATGATGAATTTAAATCAATGTAGATTCTAGAATGACGGATGATGAATTTAAATCAATGTAGATTCTAGAATGACGGATGATGAATTTAAATCAATGTAGATTCTAGAATGATGAATGATGAATTTAAATCAATGTATACAACATTTTACTATTTCTATTTCATTGAATCATTATATGATGCATGAATCACTGTATACGCACCTCGATGTCCCCCTGGCCCCCCTGAAGTTCCCTAAAATTTTGGGGGTGTTCCCACACATCCCCCTTATGTGTCTCCCTGTTTCAATGTCCCTCCATCCCAGAAAATTTGTGGAACATTGGATAAATTGTCCTTTGGTGTAAATCTGAATTTTGTTTGCTCTATTAGTGTGCTTAATTGATGATTACAGGCCTGATATCTCAAATTACAATGAGCTTGTATCACTATTTGGGCAGCAGTTGTGGTACTTAGGGTTCACACTTCACTCACAAGTTGCATAGGGATTCCCCCAGTGGCTAACAAGCACTAGCTTGAAGTGCAAGCAGACTGTACAAGGTGATGATATATACTCTCCAATTACTTTGGAGCCCTTCCAGCTTCAAGTCTTAACAATACTAACACTCTTAGATGAAGAATCAGCCTTTCAAAAGCGAAGCGTCAGCCTTTTAAAAACAAAAGGAAAGCAGGCTTTTGCAAATGAACGGATTTCCCCCTCCATAATAAAGGCAATCAGCCTCTTAATAATGAAGATAAACAGATCACCCAAAACCAATATGAGCTATGTTTTATTTAATCTTTTAAGAGCACCCTCTTATTAAAGGTTAGTCAATCTATTGCCATAAAATTCTTGTAAGTCTCTTAAGAGCACTGTCATACAAAGATTTACAAGACTTTTCTGGGCATATTGCAAAGCAACCATCGACTAAGTAAAACTTTCCATTTTGTATCAGAGAATGCTACCGTTATTTCATGAGGGTGAGACAAGAACCAAAGATGGGATTCATCCCAGACAACATAATTTTGTCCATTGTTCAAAATCAGTTTTCTTAGAAGAATACAAATGAAAGATATTAGATTGCTAGCTGAAATCCAAAAGGATACCAAAGAAGCACAGTTATTAAGCAAAGTGTGAAATTAATTTTGCACTGAAAAAGCCATAGCACTATTCCAAAAGCATCTACATCTTTGATCTACAATTGGTTTTAATGCATATACCTGGCACTCGATTGACACAACCTGCAAGCTTTTCTTTGATTATGCTTTGAGCCAACTTCTTGCCTGCATTAATGAAGTCCAATATTATTTTCACATGCTTCGAAAAAACCGTATAGTACTCTTTTTTAAAACATACCTTACCACACCCACTGGGGGGTGGGGCAACTCAATTGGTGATCGTCGTGTTATGAAGTATCATGTAAACCATGAGATTCAAAGTTCAAATCCCCCGTGGGTAAAGCCAACAAAAAAGAAAAAAAAAAATACCTTACCACAAAATAAATTGAAACTTATAGTTTGAAAAAACTCTGACAAAGCAACTTACACATGATTGAATTTAACTTGCATGCAAGAAAATGTTGATTTACCAAGATGATAACAGCATCACTAAATCGCTTCTATAAATCAGACAAAGAAGTACAAATTTTTAATTCTCCATTTGCATGAATCCAACTGCTAGCTTTTCAGGTAAGCTGCCTCATTTGATATTCAAGTAAACTCAACTTCAATAATTATGAAACTTACGACTTCTGAAACCCCTTAGCTTATAATCCTTACCAAATGAACAGAAACCTTAAAGCCCAACAACCATAGGCAGTCAAAACAATATTTCAACTATAGGCTAATTTTGTTTCAGGTGAAAAAACCCAAAAAACAATAAACAGAAGACGACATGTACAATGGATTTCTAATTATCAATATAAAAAGGAAGTCTTATCATGTGGATGTGCACCAGCAGATCTACGCAACAACTCTCGAGTCTAGAGTCTAGACAACCAACCCTATCAAATTAATAAATCTCCATAAATAATCCAATTAATCATCACACCAAAAACTTGCCCTTGAGATGCCAGAATAAGTCAAGAGCAAGGGTAAATTCTTGGTTAAATTCAAAATGGTCGAGATTAGATTCCTAAGCCAATTACAACACTGAAACAAAACAAATGAAGTGAATGTGCAGCTTCAGTGAATAGGAAATCGAAGTAAGTGCATCAAAGCAAAGCAAACCACTGCAATACAACTAAAAAATATATTCTAATTCAACCAAGAGATTCCAACAACCAAAGACACACCATAGTCAAACTAAATCAGAATGCTATTCAAGAGATCATATCACATCATAATGAAAACATATGAGTCTATGACAGGTTGCAAAAGGTCCAATAGTACTACTACTCACTGATAGAAGCAGTTCATCAGATCTAGAAGGTGGGAGGATGATGGAAGTCTGCTGCTGTAATCTGCTCAAAAATATTATCTAACCTTTGCAATGTCCTCTCCACTCTGTTAATAAAGAAAACCTAAATAAAACTTAGAACCAACACACCCTAGTTTGGCATCAGAGAGAAAGGAATCCTAACTACTTGAATTGCATCCTAACCACTGAGATACTAGCTGCTCAAATGTTGTTTTAGGGTGACAAATCACTGTTTAGGACAGTGAACCTCTTCACTGCTAGTAGCTGTCAATAATAGCAAAAATAACCATCAGTCAGCTCCATTTTCTCCTTATTTACGCTGGACAGACCACTGACATTAAGGCTGACATCATCTTAGTCTGCTGTGAAAAGCATGCAACTCATGAAAGACTTCTAGGACCCTATAAGATTACTGCTGATTAAACATGGTATGCAATCAAATAAAATCCCATAGCATGCTCACTGGAAATACCTAAACTAATCCACCTTCAGCACTGAGTTTGGGCAATATCCTGTGTTGGAAATATTGTTGTCGTTGACGTAAAAGACATGGGAGGACTACATATATCCAACATAAAGATTGGAAAATGAAGATTGTTGGAAATATAGTTTTTGGACTTTTGATGCCCAAATTGGATACCCTATCTTCAAAGGAATTTTTACTCTAATTTCATAGCTCAAATTGGAGCATAAGATATATGGTTGGAAAGCCTATTCTGGGACCTTTCCAACGGTATATGGCACTCCCTCTAACTCCACAGGAATGAAGAGATATGAGAATTTTCGTCAGGATGACCCGATCAAAGTACAAGCAGGCCGACCCAACCAGATTTACAAGCCAGCCCCATAAGTGAACATAGAAACACAATAAATAAAGGGCATATGAGTTCATTTGTATACAATAAGAGATCTAAGGTCACAAGAGGAGCTGAGGAATAATCTTTGGAGTGATTCTTGGAGTCCAAAGGTAGAAGCAAAAAGTGATTTATGGGGTGAACAAGTCATCTTAGCATTTTCTCTATAACTTTACTTTTGGAATGTTTCAAACCATGAAACGTGGAGACATTAGAAAGAAGATCCTTGTGTACTTGGCATTTTCACTATAACTTTTCTTCTGGAACATTTCAGAACGTGAAACTTGGAGCATACATATGTTGCAGGAAACGTCATGGCAGGGGTCGTCCCGGTATTTCAAATGGGCCGAAACGCTGAAACGGCCTCGAAACGTTGTCAGCCATTCCAGACAGTGTTTAACAAACTTCATCCGGGATGGCTAGCGATGTTTCGAGGCCATTTCAGCTGCTACAAGCTGCATTTCGTCTGGAAATGTGATTTTTTTTCTTTTATGGGTGTCTCAAGGGGCCAAGGAGGGCGTGGGCCCCTTCTATCACCCAAAAACACTATGTTAACACTTTTTGCTCTTGATATTAGTGCTAGTGGTGATGCAAGTGGAAGTGCAAGTACTAGTAGAGTTGCCTCTTATGTTGAACAAGCATCCCATTCAATCTTTATTGATGAGGATGATGATTTTTATGATTAATGATATGTTAATGTAGCCAATAATTGTCTTTAGCTCATGTTTTATTTGATTTTTAGCACAAATAGCCTCATGTATAAAGGTTGATTTTGGATGTAAAGCCTCACCTATAAAAGCTAAATTTGGAATTTTGGAGTTAATATAAACTTAGTTTTCCTTCTAAAACATCATCTATATGTCTCATTCTTTCTTTTCTTGCAAGATAATGTGTTATTAACTCATTTATAACAAATATATATGTATATGACATTTCAGTCAGCATTTCCATCTTTCGGGGGTCGCATTTCGGGCCATATCCGTTTCAAAAACTTCTAGACGTTTCAGCATTTTGTGCAACTTAGGAGCATACAGATAGAAGATCTTCATGTACTTCTTGTTAAAATTTCATACCTCAATTTGCTATAATTTCGAAGATATGGTCTAAGTAAGGCTTCATGAATGTTCATAAAATCTACTTCAAATGGGTCACCTTGGTATTTTCACTATATCTTTCTTTCTGTTGTGTTTCAGAATCTAAAATCTAGATAAACAAAGAAGAGATCCTAAGGTACCTGTGATAGAAATTTCATACCTTGTTTCAATATAATTTCAAAGATATGATATCAAGAAGTTAGTGTTCCTAAATGCTCCTAAAACATGCTTCAAATAAGTCAACTTGCCATTTTTGCCATAGCTTTCTTTCTGAAATGTTTCAGACTGTGAGATTTGGATGGATGAGACAGAGAACAAATCTCAAGGTACCTCTGATAGAAATTTCAGACCTTATTTTGTGATAGTTTTGGAGATATGACATGAAGAATTTTGTGTTCCTAAATGCTCCTGAAACATGCTTCAAATAGGTCAACTTGGCATTTTTTCTCTAACTTCCTTTCTGAGATGTTTCGCACTGTAAAATTTGGATGAGATAGAGATGAGATCTCTAGGTACCTGTTGTAGAAATTTCAAACTCAGATACGTGGCATGTTGTGCAAGTCCATTTTTGGGAAGAAGTCAAAAGCAACAAGTTTCGGGAGAAGTAGACCAAGTGAAAGCAAAACCAACTAACAGACTTGGTGAACAAAGAAGCAGCAAGTAGACTTGGTGAAAGAAGAAGCAGCTAACAAACATTGTGAACAAGTTTGCAGACTCATTGAAATAGGTTGGTGCCTACAAATATTTGTAGCAGTGGGGATTGGTGTCTCCTATATGTTGGTGCCTACAAAGCAGTAGAGGGGATTGGTGTCTCTTGTAAGTTGGTGTATACAAAGCCGCAGAGGCGATTGGTGTCTCTTATAGGTTGGTGCCTACAAATTGATGTAATAGTATGTTGGTGACTACAAGATCTTTCATATAACGAAGTTTTCTGGTTTTCTCCCATAAGGGTTTCTACGTACATCTTGTGTTACTTGTTCAGTTTATGAGATTCATGTTTTATGATGTTTGACAGGCTTTAAATAAGTAAAAATTGTCATTATATTGATTCAGTAAAATTGTGAATCCAACAATTGGTATCAAATCAAGTTCCTTCAAAAGCAAACAAACCACTAGAAAGTAGATCTTAGAGGCACAAATGGCTAGTAAGGATAGTTCTTTTTGTTGGAGAATTTAGTAGGGCAGCTATAAATTCAATTTCTTCTTCACCTTAATAATTTCTTGTGAACTTTATTTATCTTCTTGTGTTTTTTTATTAGATCTTTCCATCAAACAATTATCAAGAGCAAAAACAGTAAAGACAATGGACACAATATATAGGCTCCATGCTAGGGAAAAACCCATCCAAGGGGAAAACCCAGAAAGAATCTCTTCTCTTCTTATAGAATATGCTTTAAATGAGAAAACCAAGACCCAAAACCCTAGACCAAGTCCTTCTCCAAGCACCAAGTCAGCCCTTCAAAGGTCAGCTCAAGCAACAAGAGTCAAACCTGATTCAACCAGCTTCCAACTTCAATTTCGGCCCCGAGCTTCGACCTGCAACTTTCGCCTTGCAATTGCTGCAAAAACCCTAACTTTCGCATATGCGACAGAATAAGACCAAGATTACGTCTCTTTCCTTCGCTAGGGTCTCCTCGTTTGCTTCTAGTCTTCTTTGCTTTCAAATCATGACCTTCTTGAACAAGCTTTTGGACCTACAACTAGCTCCGAAATCTCAACCTTTGTAGCAGTAGCAAAAACCCTAAAATCCCACACGTGTGAGAGAACAAAGCCCAAAAACAAACTTTCTTGCTTCCTTTTGAGTTCTTCTTGCTTTCTAAACCTTTGCTCTTGCTTCTTTGATGCTCCTTGCCTCAGATCCAACTTCCTAATGAGAAAAATCGAATTAGTGTCTAATGAGGTTGAACCTGCTTCTATTTATAAACATGTGGGATTTGAATTCCTTTTTTTAGGCCAACTTCTCATTTCCTAGGCCGACTTGTGCTTGGAGGTTTCTAGGACTTTCTAGACTCAAAATCAATATCATTTACATGTTACATCTTGGCTGATAGCGTATTATACAAATGATAATGACTCTCTTGACTCAAAAAAAAATCTTTTGACATGACAAACAGTACAAGCATGAAGAAAATGCTTTACCTAGAAGCCCATCAAAGTGGAGCATTTAATCCATGCTTAAAAATAATATTTTTCTTTCTTCTTTTTCTTATAATGATATTGATAATTATGAAGACCGAAACTAGTTAAATTTTCCAACACTCCCTCTTAACTAGGGAGGTATTCATAAGTGTACATTTGGTACAACGTTATTCTGAAACTGAATAGTTCTCATAAGAAGAGTCAGCTTGGTAAGCTATCATTAAGCATCAACATTTGTTGAGAAATCTATGGGGTTGTGCAATTAGGATGATTTCTCTTGAACTTGATAACTGCCTCTGATGTCTTTTTGCTTTTTCTTACTTATTAGCTTCTTTTTTTATTATTATGTTATTCTTATCATGAAACAGCTACCAAAACAAGAAGATCAACAATACACAAGAACACAAAATATAGACTGCAAGCCAGGGCCAAAACCTCTCAACTTGAGAGGAAAACCCACGAACCTTTTCTCTTCTTATAGATTCTTTCAATGATGAATTCCAAGACCTCTAGACCAAGACCAATACCCCTCCAAGACCATGGTCCGACCTTCTTGATGATGTGCTATGTGCTTCCTTTGTCCAAGTCAAACCTTGTCAAATCTCTTCCAGCTGCACAGAATTTCAATCTCTACTATAGGTCTAAAATTTTCAATCCCTACAACAGTGGTTGCCTCCGCACGCGTGAACAAATCTAGGGCTTCCAAGGCTTCCTTTGACCTTCGCTTTGGTTTATCCTTCTTCTAGGGCTTGAAGAAGACCTAATAGACCTTCCTTCAACATTCTTTCTACAGTTTCTCCAAGTTCGATCTTGTAGTAACAAAACCCTAGCTTCCTTCCTTCGTGTGAAAGAGAGAGAGAGAAACAACCCAAAACTTTGTCCTTCTTTCTTCTTCGCTAGCCTTCTTCTGCTTAGATAATGGGAAGATGGGTGACTGACCATAGGAGATTGATTTCTCTCCTACATATAAGATTTCAAGGAGGACGACATGCCCTTTTTAGGCCCCGACTTCTTACTGTTAGGCCAACTTGGTCTTGGAGGGTGTTTTGACACTTTTAAATACAAAAATAATTCTTTTTACAAGTTACAATGTGCTTGATGGGGTCTTCTTCATATGACAATGACTCTTTTGACTTCTTGACCCTAGGACAAACCCTAGAAGCATTCAATCGGTGCTCAACCTCTAAATAAAAAGACCTTGAAAATGAAACCCATGCTATACAAATAATAATAAATTTTCTTTCCTTTTACATTATACAAGAATCAACAGTACATTTCATATTTGTGAAGACCAAACCTAGTTACACACTTCAATAACATTATGACTAGCATTGTCAACATAGTAAGGCCTTAACTTGACACGCTCTTTCTTATAAAAAGCATAATGTTGGGAGGTTTTATGTGAGATACCACACTACCCATACAAGGTACATATCCCATCCGGATGTTCACTAGGTATGTCCTTTAAGGACTGTTGATCACTCATGTGTCAATCACCCCTTGAGCAGAGTACAGTGAAGAGCAGTGAAAAAAATGTCAGATTTCATCATCATCATACAACTTCCAGTTATCATAATGTAATCCAAATTTTGCAACCCTGTAGGACTTCATGTAAAAATGGATCTAGTATGTTTATAAAGCCATGTAAAACATCTAGGTAAGCCTATGATTTTTAAAAAAGAGTTTCACTCTAAGGAGTTTTTTTTCCTCCACCAATTATTTGTGTTTTTAAAAATTTAAAATTGGTAGAGTTTTTCTCCCAAGCATGCCCCAAAGCTAGGGTGGGGCTCGATGGTAAGATCTTAGGTGACTCCTAGTGTATCGAGTCTATGTAAATTATCATATTAGATCATCTATAAAATGTCGCAGAATTTGGTTGAGTCTAGAGGTCATGTTTTTTATGTCAAAAAATTGTATGGGATTTTCTATGTAATATCTTATGTAAATATGTAAAGTGTTGTTTATAGAGGTTCTAGGGGGTATGAGAAATTAATTTTACACCTCAACTCCTAAACATTCTATCTAGACACACTTTGAGGGTGGAAAAATATATGTAAGAGTCATTATTATTATTTTTTGGCAAAATAATTAGCCATAAATTAGTCAAAAAATTAAATGAGAGAAAATAAAAATTTCTCAAAGTGGAAAAATAATTAAAAAGGGAATGTGCACTTTCCAAAAATGGAATCAAATTGAAAGATGAGAAAGGTCTCATTTCCAAGGTAGAAATGACCCACAAGAAATTCGTTGGGCCAGAACGAAAATTATTACTCAAAGAAAATCAAATTTTTTGGTTCAGGTGGTTATATTGAATAAAGGAATTTCAAGAAAATTATTTTTGAAGATATTCTAGTAGTCCAAAACCACCCAGAGGTCAAAGATTGGTCCATCCAGCACATCAATCAAGGAGGTCTAAATTCTTGGAGATTTGTGCAACAGTTATCAAGGGTTTGAATTATTTTGAGCAGGGTCTAGCCACAAATCAAGTCAACTAGCCATTTTTTGAATTTTCCACTTGGAGGCTCTCATGCTCTCATTTTTCTATATAAGAAAGCTCTATGCTCCTCATCTGAACAATCATGTAAGCTTGAGCTCTTGGTCAGTGACGCTCAGCTATCCTTGTAATATTTCTTTTGAGCAATAAAATAAAAGTGTTGGGGCAAAGCTATGGCGTTATTCTTCAGTTATATGGTATAATTTTTTTGATCTCTTGTGCTTAATGTTCTACTAATGTTTTATATTTTTATTTCCATTAGCTCCTGAAGACTCATTGGTGTACAATTACCTTGCATCATTGTTTAGATTTGGAGAAACACACTAGGTGGAGTAGATCTATTGGTTTTTTATTAAACCGTTAGACTCCTCTATCATTGTGTTATCCAAATCTTTGTGGATCTAACGATTATCTTCAAAGTGTGTTGATCAGATCTTGGATACTTGGGGACATTCTCGATTGAATTAACCAACTATTCAAGCATAGAAGTTGAAAAACCCATAATGGGTCACTTGAAGACTTATCTATTGACTCAAGAAAAGGGGTTTTCCTTACCATTTGTTCTAGATCTAAAACTTATCTATCTTTAAAAAATATTTCAAAATTTATTTTAGAGCTTTAATGAATAGATCTTTTGTAAATATTTCCTTCTAACCCTGTATATATTTCCATATATTTGTATATACTTGTTGGGTCTTTTCTTGATTCTTCTTTGCAGATCTGAAAAAGGGCACCAATTTTGGGCTTGGATCTATTATATAAATTGTTTGCAGGCTTGATCCCGTTGATTTTTTTGAAGAGTATCAATCTTTCAAGTTAGGATCAACCGCTTTCAAGGGCAGCGAAGATTTTCATGAAGCCGCCTAGCCTTCTTTTGGTGGCCGCAAGGGTTTGGAGGCCCATTTTTCCTTCCAAATTGAAATTTCTTCGATTTTTCCTCCATAATATTTTTGCAAATTTTTTCAAGGGTTTCGCTTGAGGTTTTGGCCGTTCGCTCTTCAAATCTGATCTTCTAGGGTAGTCACTAGCCTTTAGGCTTGTTTTGGCACCTTGTGAGGGTTTGTTTGTGGCTCACATTAATTTTGGAGACTTTTCCTTGAAGGCCACAGGCTTTCTAGGCCTCTTTCTCTAGGTTTCTAGGCATCTAGGGCTTTAAACATTTGCCATTAAATTTTCTTTGCTAACCCTTGTATTTTGTAGGTGTTTCAACAAAATTTTGGAGGGTTTCATCATATATTTTGGGCATAAAATTGATTTTTCAAGGGCTCTAATCACTTGCAAATTTTTTATGGGAAGCCGCATATTTTTTAGACCTATTTCTTCAAGGTCGAGGAGCCTTCTCCTTGCTTGAAGCGAAGGGCTTGTTGATAGTGATGGGCCGAAAATTTTTGACATAATTCAAGCCTTGAACTTTAAGAAAATAACCATAAAATTTTGATTCAAAAATTTGATAAAATTTGAAATATATATATATATATTTCTGGATTGGCTGTGTGGTTTTGGAGGCTTTCATCCTCAAAGTCGTCGATTCTTTGTGACTAATATAATTTCTTGTTGAAGGTCGAGTGACTTTGTGAGTTGGATCAGCATTGTTTGAGGTGTTTGTAATCATAATTGGTAGCTAATCTGGTTCATCTTTGTATCTTGAGGATATTGCATCATGGAGTGCTCTCATCATTGTAATCCTCCTTAAGATTGAACAGTCCTTTCCCTTTGTCAAAAGGACTTCTTCTCTTGTAATACAATAATAAGATCTTCTTGAGGGAGCTTGGGATCTCAATCTCATGGTATCCCGCCTCCTTATTTAAAAGACATAAATTCTCTCTTCCTTTTCTCTTAGTCTTTAGATCGAGTTTACTAACTTGTTTCTCTTGCATCACTAGTCTCATTGTTATCATAGCTTAGATCTCAACTCTTTAGTTGCATTCATTGGCTATTTGATCTATTGCATTTGGAAATTATCTTGTCATCGTTTCATTTGCAAGTTAAAGTTGTCTCTTTAGTGTCTTGTTAGCAATCTCATTTTCCATCTCTCGCTTATGCTCTCATCATATATCTTTACTTGTTTCAATTGTCTAATATAAGTAAAGACACCTTAAGAAGCATTTCTTGTTAAAGGCATTGTGAGATATTGCTCTAATATATAATCTAATTGCATTTATATTGTTTCATCAATTAACATTTTATTTGCTTTGCTAATCATTATTGTAAGCTAATCATCTTGTGCTCATAAGTGAATCCCAATTATAAGTGAATTGGCTCTTTCTTTTATTGAAGCATTATTGTCAATAAATTTCATTGGAATATTTGCATTTGCATCCTAGATCTAACTTGCATTCTTAAAATTTACCTCCAAGCATAAGCTTGGTTGATAGAGAGATGGGACAACCTTCATCATAGCCAATTTGAGAAGCTTGACCCTTGAGCAACGGTTAAAATGAGTGACCTTGCAGTTCTCTTGTGGTTGAGACCCTTAAAGGAATGGAGGCACTTGGGTTGCTAGAACTCCTGGGTAGATATCGTTAATCAGGCCTTAGCCTCCTTCCCCAATAGTTCTCCCAACAACCTTGTTCTAAGACTTGCTTCGATAATTGGGCAGAAGGCGTTCACCTTAGAATAGACATATAATTAAAATTAACCAAGATCTTGCATCTCACATAGATTAGTTTTGCATTCATCTTGCATTTCAATTGGTTACTGTAATTGGTATTGTGAGCTCATCTCTTACTTGCGAATCTTATATTGTTTTCAAGTCTATTACTTATTGAATATCATCTTTACTGAAGTACAGGTTTCTTGCAAGTTTATCTCTTATTGCTCATATATCCAATTGTTCTAATCTCTTGATATCTCGTACTAACTTTGTTTTGCAGCATTAAGTGTTTTGTAACTTGGGATATAGTTATTTTGTGCAAGTACTTTAATTTGTATCTGAGCATTGTCATTTAGGCACTGGTCTCTCTTTCTTATCATTCTAAGTGCCATATTGATCTAATTGAATCTATCCTTTAATATCTAACATTGCTCAATAATAATATCCTACTTGCTCAAGTCGTCTAGAGGAGTGATTGCCTTGCCCTTAGTCTCCTAGAGCTTGTTGTTCCAACAAGTTTTCCTCATTCATCCATATTTAGGGACTATCCCCCATAGCTTGTTTATGAGAGAGCTTAAACGGAGTAAGGAATAGGTGACAACCCAAACTCTGAGCATTGCGCCTTAGGTGTACACTTTGGGCGACAACATTTTTTGGCGCCATTGCCGGGGATAAATCTTTTTGTTCTTGGTGTTTGACATCTTTGACCTGGCATACACTACATTTTCTAGCATCATTGTCAAAGATAAGTTTTGTTCTCAGCGCTTCAACATTTTCTCCCAGACTATCTTTAGTTCATGGTTTTTGACTAACTTTTTAGTTTTAGCATATTGGATCTTTAGAGTTAGACTTTTGTTTGAGTAGCGACTCCACTTATTCCATCTTTTACAAGAGCGTGTACTAGAAGGCATCCAACTAGCTTGGTTAATCCTACTTTGAATCCTGAAAAGGTTCTCGTAGTTCGATTACACAAGCTTTCTTCTCGTAGACTTCTTGTTCGTCTCAGACAAGAAGCTCTCTCTGATATCGATTTGCTTTTTCAAGGTCCAGCACAACAAGATCCCATGGATAACTTGTTTGCCCCTTGTAATTTCACTCCCATTCAACATTATCCGCATGATATTCCAAAAAAGGCCATTGATAAGTTGCCTTCCTTTCAAAGCAATAATGCAATTATTGTTAGTGATCACCTTAAGAAGTTTAATCTTTGTATTGAAAATTGGTGCACTACTGCTAATTATAATCATGAAGATGTTAAGATGAGGCTCTTTGTCCTTTCTCTGAAAGATGATGTTATGTATTGGTTCCATGATTTTTAGAATAATTCTTTTGATTTTCTGCAATCTATCATTAACGCCTTCAAGAATAGATATTGAGATAAGAAAGAAGAAAGGTATTTTCTTAGCGCTATTAGCATTATCGAGAAGAAGGAGAATGAGACCATAGAAGAATTCAATAATAGTTTTAATGATAATTCAAGGTGTTGTCGCTAAATCTTGCACCATGCAGTGCAATTGCACCAAGAGGCAAGGAAAGCTCCTTAGAAACAGCCTCTAGGTTGATTGTAGACCAGTGCCTAGGACATCTTAAATAGAGGAGTGCTTGTAAGGTTATACGTGAGGGGGTTGTAGCACTCTAATTGTCACGTAAAACAAAAAGGAAATAGTAGGGGCTTCGTTTAATAAGCCTTCAATGAGGTAGATTCAGGCCAACTCATGGATCCGAATGTTGGGCGAATATTTGGGCAATCTCAAAGAGAAATGACTTCTCCTTCTGGTGGCCGACACACAACAATGAGACAACTTAAAATTGAAGGTGTAGTGATGATGGAGAGGAGGAAAGGAAGGAGGGAAATAGATGCATAGGGCTGTAACAAACAAAATCCTAGGCAGCAATGTTCCAACAGAAAGTGGAATTCAATGGATAGGGTTGTAAGCAACACAGAATCCTAAACCATGGTTTTCCGATGAAATGATAGAAACAAAGGATTGCAAAAGAAGGTTTCAGGCTAAACATGACATGGGTATCATTCTCTGCCAACAGCTAAAGTAAATCTAAGCTAGCCCAGATATTGTTCTCTATTTAGCAGCTAAGATAAATCCACAAATCAGCAAGAAACCAACAGCCTCATTACACTATTTCAGGAATGGGAAGACACAAATGAAGTGAGATTTACCAAGAGAAAATACGTTGCACATTAATCATGCTTGGAATCAACAAGGAAACACCATTTATCTCAAAGGGTCCAATAACCAGTCCACACATTCAGCATGATATCAGTGAAGTCTCGTGAAAAACAAATTGAACCAAAATGGCAACTCAAAATTCAAAGCCCTCAGGTGAGAAATTCCAGCACCTCATTATAATATTGCTTCCCCCTATTTATAAGAGGAGGGGGAGCTAGAATTACAATCTACAAAATATCTAAGCCCATGCCACAACTGTCATACTAGACTAGTTGTCTCAGTTAGTGTCAGGCTCTGTTGCCCCAAAAAGATTACAATCGAGATCGAATCCCTTTCTTAGAAATAAACATAAATAAATGCACAAAGAAAGAAAACGAAAAGCAGAAGGAGGAGGTGTCCCCTTGCTATTTCAATGGAAGCCCCTGATTTAACCACGTCCCTACTGTCATCATGCTTCTCACTGCTGTTGAGGCGGTTCACTGCTACTCGACCTATTTTGTCCATTTTGCCTTAACTGCCTGAGTGAGTTGTTCAGTGGATAAGTGATGGAGTGTGAAAGTTGTGCTCCCAAGCGGTCATTTTCTACATGACGGAGTGGAGCACCATGGCGTGCCATTAAGACTTCTGGAATCCTCCCCATACCGATCTGCAATCGCGCCATGCCTTATTTAATATCATCATTGTCGAACCATCCACCCATTTAATCTCTGTACTGCACAACCAGTGCCTTGACGTGGTAGGTGAGATGCATTCCATGGAAACAGCGCAGCCACATAGGCGTGGGATTTTTCCTTTAAAACAGGTGAAAACAGGCATTTTGATTTCCCCTTAGCCCCCTTTACCATCGCCCCTCGTGTGGCTTTGCTTATATGACTGAGGGTAGAACCAGGGGTTGAGCCCTTAGGCGCTAAGGCCTTCAGATATACGACCACCCGCTCGATCATAACCCTTGCCACTTCACAAGGATGGAACCTACATCAGATGGATGTCAAGACTGCGTTCTTACACGGCTCGATCAAAGAAGAGGTCTATGTGGAGCAACCCGAAGGATTTGAGATTTATGATCGAAAATTTCATGTATGCAGATTGAAGAAGGCTCTCTATGGGCTGAAGCAAGCACCCCGAGCATGGTATGAGAGGATCGACAGCCACTTGATGAAGCTGGGATTCACTAGGAGTGAAGCTGATCCTAACCTTTACTTTAAGGTTGAAGATGATAAACCTCTCATACTGGTATTGTATGTGGATGACCTCTTTCTAACAGGTGCAGACCCTCTCATTCAAAAATGTAAGAGGGAGTTGGCTTCTGAATTTGAAATGAAGGACCTAGGACTGATGCACTATTTCCTAGGACTTGAGGTGTGGCAGAAGCCAAGGAAAATTTTCCTGTCTCAAGGAAAATGTGGTGAAGATTCTGAAAATATTTGATATGGTGGACTGCAAGCCTGTGACTACCTCGAGGATCTTAACTTTCAAAAGTCATATGGTAATGATGTCGGACCAGATTTGGGAAATGCCTCTGAGTTTCAAAAACTCATTCACGTTGATGTTCTTGATGAACCTTCCTCTGAACATATGTTTTGCAGTTAGCATTATGAGCTCATATTTGGTTGAGCCTCACTAGATTGGTGCCAAGAATCTTCTAAGATGTCTTCAGGACACAATCTGTCATGGATTGAGATACATTGCCGGAGATGTGAGACTACTTAGATATATTAATGTTGATTGGGCAGGCAGTGTGGTGGACCGTAAGAGCACTTCCGGTTGTTGTTTCACCTTGGGATCTGCTTCGATATCCTGGATGAGCACAAAGCAGAAGTCGATGGCTTTGAGCACCGCCGAAGCAGAGTATATTGCTGCTAGCATGGCCTCCTGTGAGGCAGTCTGGTTGTGAAAGCTCTTTAGTGAGCTGTTTGGATTTACATTGGACACCACTGTGATTCTCTGTAACAACCAAAGGTGGGATTCGATTATTGAGGAATCCCATATTCTTCAGTTGCTCTAGTAGATA
>APFE030219472.1:0-14446 GCA_000404065.3 Pinus taeda
TGGTAGTCTCGGTTTTGAGATCTAGTGGGAAATCTCTGTGTATATGTGTTTTATGTGTTATGTTCTCGCATTTTTATTTTTCCTGTGATTTAGAATTCGTATGCAGGTAATTTCTGTATGGGGTTAAAACCTACACATTTCACACGAGTACGTATGATGAGCATTTCATTTTTCATGTGCTGAAACATAGAGAGGATGGTACCCTTAGTACAGAGGAAGACCCCGGCACATCAGCACAGGAGCATATATCACGATGCAGTGATCAAAATCATAGTGGTGCATCAGTTGGCACAGCAGGGTATTGCTTGGGAGGATTTCATCTCCCGTGATTTCTTTTCAGTGCTACAGCCTCCTCCAGAGATCGTCCATGATGAGGGAGGGCCTTCACAGCAGTTTCACATACATGAGACTGAGCATGATGATGCTCCAACATATGTGACATATCAGAAAGGCCCCAGGGCCTTATTTACAGCTGCGCGACGAGTACTTTCTCCACCCGGGGTGGAAGGGGTCTCGTTGACATCATCACCAGAGCGATTATTATCTCCACATCATGTGGAAGGGGTCTCGTTTCCATCTACAGCACAGGTATAGAGTCAGGACAGGGGCAAGAGACCCATGTTTGGAGGGTCCTTCAGGAGTTCAGGATACCGGTATCATTGATGTTGAGGCTAGTTCGCCCAGCTCAGAGCTTAAGGAGATTATCCGAGAACAAAGGGCCGAGAATGAGTCGCTGCAAAAGAAATTGCAGATGGCTAAATGGGTGATCAACTACTTAGAGTAGTGCAACAAGCAGTTGGAGGATGAGCATGAACTTTATGAGCTGTGCAAGATTCGTGAAGACCAAGAATTGGCTCGTAGGAGACCCGGTGATTTGACACCTATTGATCGGGAATCTATGCTCATCCGGGTCAACACTCACTTGGAAAAGTTGTTGGCGAAGGCAAACAGGGACAAGGACATGCTTCGCCACATGAAGACTCACTATTGGGCTCGCATGCATGTTTGCAAAGCGAGAATGAAGGTCCTCAAGAGGCTTTTGAGCAAAGCGCTAAAACAAAAGAAAAGGCCCGATCCGCTTCTACTTTTGGCCGAGGCTTCACTAGTTGAGCATGATACATGATGGAGGGTCTTCACTCCAATTTTAAGCACATTTGGAGAAAATTTTGTCGTGTCAAATTTTTTGGCTTGCAAAACAGGTTTTTGGGTTCTATGCGTCGCGCTCAGCATGCGACCCACAAAATGGAGAGGTCCAAATCACAGGTGGCTTACATTTTTGGATTTTTCATGATGAAATACACATGATCAGCAATTGCCAAGGCATTTCATCAAGTTTTTGGTGATCAAAAGCTCAAAAAACATCATGAAAATCACCTTTCTGCCACTTTTTGCATCAGCAGGTAGTACTTCGGGGAGAAATAACTTTTGGAGGGTCAAATGGAGACCAAATTTTAAAATTACATTTGTGTTGGAAAGTAGACATCTAGAACGTTCCAACAAGCCCACTGGAGCTTAATTTGGATATCAGGAAGTGCCCCAAAAGTAGCTTCAAAAGCACACGGTGCACAGGGCTCAAGTGCGCGGCGCACAGGGCTTTTTGTCCAAATTTTCACTGTTTAGCTCAGAAATTTGCCCAGTTTTGACTAGTTTTGACTTGTGATGGGATTTTTCACCCTCCTTAATGTAATTATTAGATATTTATGTTGTTATGACACTTATTTACCTATTCTAGATGATTCATTCATAAAATAGCAAAAATGTAATGAATGAATTGGTTCCTAGCTTATAGAGGCAAGTTGTTTTGACTCCTAGATGTAGTGCTTAGTTAGAATTGGTTGAAACAGCTCCTAGGATGATGAGCTCGACCCCTAGAGGCAAGGGAATGAGTTGGCTTGCCTATATTATTTATTTTCTTAGTCATTTTCAGGGTTGGACTCTTGGGATAACTTGAGACTATATTGTACATATTTTATCAGCATTTTTGGCAAAGGAAAGACCAGGGTTTTGCAGCACTATTTGGGATCCATGTGGCTTTATGTCTTGATGGTGTGTTTCTCTCAGTACTTTTAAGTGGTGTATGTGCATCATTATCTCTATTGAATCTTCTATTATAAAGTAAATAAAGTGTTAAGGTAGAATCCATGAAATTGTTATGCTCTGCCTTTAAATTTGTTTAATATTCTATGTTTTCTTTAGTTTAAGGAGAATCCTTGAGACCACTTGCTCTCCTTAGCCTCTCACCGGTCTGATCTATCCATCTCACCTGCTTTAAGGCATCAAAACAATCGCCTATATTTCCCCAAGTGGACCTCTGCAAAAACTGTGCCTCGTCCCCGCACCCAAAATTGCCTTTCCCTTGATTTCAACAAAATAATTAAAAATCAATTCTAAACTCTTTGTACTTCATACTTAGCCTAAAATTAGTCATCAATTTGGTCATCTTGAGCCTTTTCGATTATATTTTTCCGAGTTTGACCCGGAGAGAGCCCTCTCCTGTCCTCGTAGGGCTAGCTACGAGGCTAAGCGTGGTTTGATGTGGCCTTGTGTCTTACCTTATTTCAGCCTAAGGTAGATTTGAGCACTAACAAGTTCGCAAGAGGATGCATGCTTTAACATTGTACTAGTAAGCCTAGTAACTAGAAATAAGGTATATATCATCCCTTAATTGTACCCACTCATCCCTAGGAAATCATTTCCATGGACTTTGTGGGAGGTTTACCAACAACTAGGAAGAGACATGACTAGCTTTTCATGGTAGTTGACAGGTTAAGAAATATGTGTGTTCTGGTGCCCTGCAAAAAGAACATAAGTGGGAAAGAAGCAATGAATTTGTTCTTTGGACAGATCTGAGGGCAATTTGGGATAAGAAGGAGCATCATTTTAGACATGGACATAATATTTCTCACTAGATTTTGGACGACATTATGTGATAATAGGTACAAGAAGTTGAATATGTATACAACATTACATCCATAGATAGATGGGCAAACAAAAGTAGTCAATGATACTTTGGTGTTTTGAGGGGTTACAATCAAAGGCATCTAAAGACCTAGGATGAAAATCTAGTATACATGTAACACTCTCATAACATAGCATTCCACACTTCTACTTCTAAGTCCCCATTTGAAACTTGTTTTGGATATTTTCCACCTTCACCTTTGGATATTTCATATGGGTAGAAAGTATGAGTAAGGGAGGATCTTATAGGGGATGCCTTGAGGGCTGAAAAAATTGTAGAAAAGATCAAGAAAATCCATATACAGGTATAGGAGAAACTACAAAAGTCACAAAATTAAGGCCCTGTTATATGGTCCATTTGAGATACTAGAAAAGGTGGGAGATAATGTCTACAGATTTAGCCTACTCCCATACATGCACACTTGCTCAGTTGTGAATGTGGAGAATTTGAAGCACAATGAGCCTTCCATGCTAGATCAAGAAGAGGAACAAGTCCCACCTTTTGTATAGGTTTGGCACCAAATTCTCAAGAGGAGTTGATAGAAGATGTAGTTTTGTAGAAGAGGTCTAGAAATACGAGACAAGGGTAGCATGACCTTTGGCAAGTCTATTTGAAAGGAGAACTTCGATTCAAAGCTAAATGGTACACTCGAGTGAAGGTGGAGGAAAAATTTCCTCACCTCATTCAGTAGAAGCTTTTTGGGAATCCTCCTAAAATGGGAAGGTGTTATATGGATTGGATCATTATAATTTTACATTTATCTTTATAATTTTAGAGTGTTAAAAGTGGAGTAATTATCTCAAGAGACCAATTTTACTAGCAGAACCTTGTTTGGAAAATTAAGGTTTGAAACTTTTCGAGAGAATTTTGCAAATGATGTATTGGGGGTAAAATTTTCCACTTTAATGTTACACCTTTTCTCATATTTTACTCATAGATACCTTTCTAATGCCACAAAAATCGCCTCAATCAGAATCCATATGCAAAATTTATGCCACTTGAAAGTTGACCTTTCTATTTTCAGAATCCATAAGTTTTATGATTTTCCCAAGAGAGATACAAATTTGATTTCATTCATAGATCACACCAATGGAATAAACGACTTGTACATCAAAATTTTTGAATATTTAAACTAATGGTGAAACAAAATATGGTTACTAGACTGCCTAAGATTTTCCCCCTAATCGAGTACATGAATAATGTATACTTCGAAAGAATACTTAGGTTGAATTTGAAAATGGAGAAACTTGGAGAAATATACTACACTGGAACTTGTCCATAGTTACATGTTCTCTAAATAAATCATCGCTAGCATGTATAAAATATATATTGACCTTCATTTATGATTTTCCTAGGTATATATGGCATATTACATAAAGAGGAGTGATTTTTGAATAATCAAGGAATTTAGGGTATTTGCTAAAAATAAATGTGGTTAATTTTTGAAATATTTAAGATTGGAGAATGTAGGATAATATGAAGGTAAATATTTTGAATAGTACTTTTCATAGAATGATATCTCTAGTAATGATATTTATTTTACTCTAGAAAAATGGCATTGTTGAAAGAAATAATCCTTTTTTGGTCAAAATGGCTTGTTGTTTTCTTCAAGCCAAAGGTGTATTATTGACTAATTTTTGTGTAGAAGTTATTGATTGTTGAAACTATTTGTTAAATTTTATTCTCAATTAAACTATATGGGATGTGACTTGAGTCAAAAATTGGAAGAAAAGAAAATCCTCAAGAGGGCATCTCAAAATTTTTGGATTCAAAGATGGACTCTAGAAGGAGGAAATGATATGTTGAAAGTCTTGCCTGTATCATGATGGTCAAATAGTCAAAGTCCTAAAAATTGTTTAACCTTATAAAGCATGAGATTGTCTACATAAAATATTTTGTATTTGAATGGAAAAATAGATAGTTATCCCTCCATTGATATCCTCTCCTCACTTTTTGATTAGTGATTCTTTAGAAATATTAAGGATTATAGATCGGTTAATTGTTTCACAAGATCATTGACTAGTCAATTCACTTCTCTATCTAACAAAATCCATAGTTGACCTTCCATAATAAAATTGACTACAAACTTTAGGACCCAACAATTGGATTTTATCTTCCTAGATGGAAGACTCGATAATTGAGTCTATTAGAGCTAATCTAGGAGTCATCAATTACTTTAAGAAGTCAGAAGCCAAAAAAATTATGATAGTGTTATTCTAATGACACATGTGCTAGAAACAAAAATGTGGTCCATATACATATTCATATGCACAAGGTTGACCTAAATGGGAGAATATTATCGCTAATGGGTATCTTTACTTAGTGAAGAATGAAAAATGGGACTTACTTCCTTGGTAACAAGGAAATGATGTAGTGAAATGTTGATGGGTATACATGACTAAATTCACAGGTATAAGAATTATTAAAAGACATAAGCATTTTTTGGTGGCCAAGTAATTTTCTTGGAAATATACATCAACTACGTTGATACCTTTGCACTAGTTGCAAAGATAAAATCTATTGAACTAAATCTTTCACTTATTGCTCACTTTGGACAGTAAGTGCATCAAATGGATATCAAAATTCTACATGGTGACCTCACTAAAGAAATTTATATGGAGAAACTATTAGCTTTGATAAGGATGGATATTTTCTATATCACTATAAAAAAACATTGAATGGTTGGAAACATGCCCTTGGGACACAGTATGAGAAGGTTGTCCACTTTGATGGGCCTCCCAAATAGGTATAATTCAAGGCCCATCTAAACATCCTTCAACACATTTTAGCATATCTTTTTGCATTTAATGACATATTTTTTAGCTTTAATGTGTTCACTAGGAAGGATAAGGAATATTTATCATATCTTGTAGCCTAATGTGTTGAATGTGCAGCACAAAGACCATTTGTTGTGCAGAACGCATTGGATATTAGCGAGAGAATATTTAGGAGGCTTGTTTTCTGCATCAACCCATTAATAACTTGGTTGGATTATGGGAAGTTACTACCCCTCAGTGACTGCAAGAACCCCAGGATACCAAATCAAATTTTGTAGGAGTTTTGGAGGGAAGCAACCCTCCCTTCAAGGAGGCTTCCCCTCACTCATTTTTTATATAAATAAAGGATCTTAGTAGCTCAATAGGATTCAAGTTTCAGACGAAGATAGTCACTATTAGAGCAGAAGCTTACAACTTGTTGTTTCCATTGTTATATTATGTATTTGAACAAGATCTGATATTAACGAAAAGCATCATTTTTCCTCTAGTTTGAGTTTGTTTTAAGGGAGTTGAGTTTCCTTGGGTTAGGTCCCAGCACAAGAACTCAAGCCCTTTTCATGTATATTTACTATATGAATTTCTTTTTCTAAACTTATCCTAGTTGTCTCTCTTTTTGAAAAAAAAATATGAGAAAAATCTTTGTCGTTATAGGTTGATAAGCAAGTTCTCATAAGGAGCTTTGTTGTGTTCCTTGTGCAAGAAGAAAAAAAAAATAGTATTTATTTTATGCAATATCTATATTCTAGTTCAAATTCAACTCATCCTTTCCCATGCATTTTGGTTTTCTTTAATTAGTATTCTAGTAGTCCTTTAATCACGTTGTCTTTCCTAGTTGAATGATAATTTTGTGTGAAAATAAGATTTTTTAGTTCATAAGGTAGAATAGCATCATTTCCATCACCAATACCATCCCCTTCAAATCTCCTCCTCCCATTTTCATTTGTTTCTCCAAATTGTCCATAAACATAAAACTACATTATAGAGATATAGAAGATAGTTATTTTGATCTTCCCCTTGTGCAAGGTGGCTACTAAGTAGATATAAGCTTGGAAAGGTCCCTTATAATCTTTCAAAACCTCCTACCACCTTATATCACCTCCATACCACATCTAAACCCTTTAAACCACTCTTAGATGAAATCTTGTAGCAATATAGGGCATCCTCTAACACCCCTCCAACAATCCTATAGCACTTCACAGAATTCATTAAAACTCAACCAGAATTACCTCTTAAACTTATTTTTTGATTTTCATCACTCCACAACATCCCCTAAGCCTTGAAATCCAACTTGAGAAGACTAGAGACCCTTTATATATCTTCCTTTCATCACCATTGGTTTAAATCTACAATTAGTGTTTACTATTTTAGTTATGAGTTAAGTAGCATAGAAATAGTTTACATGATAACTTTTGAGCACTTGATGGTTTCTACAAATAGAATATACTTTACCTCGATTTCAAAAGTATATATTTTATTTCTTTCAAGATAGATTAGAATTGCTACTTTCACGCAACTAGGTCAAGTTTACTTTCCTATTATGTATCTTCTACAAAACATATTAGGATTTATTTTATATCCTTTCTTTCCATGAAAATAAATTAGTGTTTCCTTTAGGAAAAGTAATGCTTCAATTTTCTCCTTTATTGAAAAGTTAAGTTTAGTATTTTTCCTTCTTTGGAACTCTACAAAATGGTCTCTGCACATTTCATTTTAATCCATTGCTTCAGAGTAGCTTAGGTAGAATCTTGTTTACTATGCATATAGCATTGTCACCTCTAAAGTTTGTATGAACTCCAGATTTATAAATTAAAGTTGGTAGCACTGGCAATTGAAGCATTAATTTTGTAATACCACAACTCATCACCTTTTGGAACTATTTTTGGAGAGGTGTGGAAGTAGGTATTTTTTTATACTTTTAAGTTTCTTTCTCTTCTCTTCCATTTCCTTAAAAGAAAAAAAAGAAAAAAAATGCATCAGTATTTATGTTCTTAAAAAAATCCAAAAAAATAAAACAAAAGCATATATTTCATGCTTCGTAGAGTTAGCGATAACTCAGGGAATTTTTTTCCTAAAACCCACGCTTCCACAAGCAGTCAATCTTCACTTTTTTGTGATTTTAAACCTCCTCCTCTGACAATAGAGGATTTGAAGAACCTTTTGGGTGAGAAACCAAATATTTTTGAGGAGTGTATAAGGGAGGAAGAGCATCCATCACCCATTGAAGTAATGGATATAAACAGGCATCCTAAATTATTTCATATCAGCGAGATAAATGGGGAAGCTAGAATGAAGGACATTAGCCCTATTGCCCTTCAACATTTTCATGGCTTGTGCTATAGCCTCGAGTTAAAATTCCATGTAATAAAGTTAATAAAGGAAAAATAATACCAAGGTCATGGGGAATGTATTCCAAGTTGAATGTTGGGCAAAAAAACCTAGTGGGCATCCACTTAGTTTATTACAACTAGGGGAAATTGGAAAAGGCAATGGCTTTGAAAAGGAAAAGAGACATTAATTGGCATTCTATTTATGAAAATAATGGAAACTAGGAGAAAAGGAAAGTGAAAGGTCATAGGTTGCATGTGAGGAGGAAATTGAAGGAAAAATAATGGAAATTGAAGAAAATAGAGGCCTCAATAATAAAAATCCTTTTGAGGATCAATTCACAACATTTTTTCAGTTTAGTTTTGGATCTCTCTCTATATTCTCTCTCTCTCTCATACTCTTGCATGCTTAGAGCACTCTTGGAGCACTCTAGCATTGGAAAAAGGAAGGAAAAATAAGGACAATAAAAAAAATGGAAGCAAAGGTCAAGCAAGGAAGAGTTTGAACAAGCAGCTACAGTGGGATTGATTGAAAGTATCGAGTTGCATGTATGATTATCTTACTAGTTTTGGCATGCATGGTACATGCATGTGTGTGTTTGGTTCTCTTCTTGTCATTAGCATGGGTTTTTCCAGGTGTGACAATGGTTTCAACCTTGTCTTTCCATTCCTGGATAGTCATGGTGTGATGGGGTTCTTTCATTTGGTTTATTTGGATTATCAGATTGTTTTAACCGGGTGAGGTGGTCTCCGAAAAATTCACAAGGCCCTAGGAATCCCTTAACAGGTAATGGCGAGATACACAGTAAAGCCTGAGGGTAGATACAGGAAACTTCCTCAAGGTTTTGGTGAATAAATTTGAAGGCATCCATGCCTATTTAGGCCTAGTGATCCCTTGACCGGTAATGGAAGGATTGCGATAAATCCTGGTAGAGTATGCTTCTTGTTTGGGCCTAGGAATCCCTTGACCAGTAATGGAGGGATACACGGTAAAGCCTATTTATATAGATGATGGCTTTAGGACTAGAAATCCCTTGTTTGGTAATGGCAGGATATATGGTAAAGCCTAAGGGAGCCCTAGTTGTTTTTGTAGTGAGTCCCACGTTCATGTTTGGAATATGGCACAAGGGTGATTAGCTGCAAGAAAGATTTGGTTCAGCCTAATCTATGGTTGGGTTGTACATGGAAGTCCCTAACTTGGTTGGATTTTCATATGTTAATAATACCTCTCTTCCTCTTATACTCTCATGAGTATTTATATCAATTATCATGTGGCTTTGATGGTTTTTCTTTCATTGTTATTAATCTAGTTATATATTGGTTATGAGCATGGTTTTATGACAGAATTTAGTTATGTCTCTCAACATGTTTTGATTAGTAAATGAAAGGTTAATGAATGTATGATCTAATATATGATAATGCAACTATTGTGAGAGGGCATCAGACTTTCTTGACAATTATCAGATAAGTATGAGACCCCTATGTTCAGATATGTAATTATGACCTGTAGATTACATATTCATGATGTGTTTGAAGAAATGTCTATCATGGTTAGGATGGGTCATGTTAAATCCTAGATCAATATTTGAATTATAGGCAGGATATGTGCTAAAGCCTAAGGGAGCCCTAGTTGGTTTTGTAGTGAGTCCCACATTCATGCTTGGAATATGGCATGAGGGTGATTGGCTACCAAAAAGATTTGGTTTAGCCCAATCTATGGTCGAGTGGTACATGGAAGTCCCTGATAAGGTTGGATTTTTATATGTTAATAATACCTCTTTTCCTCTTGTACTTTCATGAGTATTTATATTGATTATAATGTGTCTTTGATAGTTGTTCTATCATTGTTATTAATCCAGTTATATGTTGGCTATGTGCATGGTTTTATGACAGACTTTAGTTATGGATCTCAACATGTTTTGATTAGTAAATGAATGGTTAATGAATGTATGACCTAATAGATGATAATGCAGCTATTGTGACAGGGAATCAAACTTTCTTAACAATTCTCATATAAGTATGAGAACCTTATACTCAGATATATAATTATGACCTGTAGATTACATATTCATGATGTGTTTGACGAAATGTCTATCATGGTTAGGATGGGTCGTGTTATGTCCTAGATAAATATTTGAATTAAAGGCTTTTTCCTTGTGTTATTTATCCTTTCTAAGAGTTTCATTAAGTTTTGGGCATAGGTCTAGGTCATATCCCTAAAAAAGTGTCTTAGACCTCGGGGTCGTTGGAATAGAACTGAGTAATTTAGTTTATAGTCACTCCCTTGTAGGCTTATGCATTGATTGGAGGTTTACAAATGAATTTTTGCAATGTTGTTCTACCATTTGGGAGTCAAAGACATTGAAAAAGAGGCTTAACTCAGGGTTTAGGCACCTAGAAGGGTTGTTTAACCCTTAGTGATCCTGTATCACCTGAGGGAAGTCAGTAGGTTTTTGGTTTTGTAGATTCCAATTCCTTAAGGTGATCTAAGAGGTTGAGTCACATCATAGTAACTCTTCGTCACCTATTTACCCTGGTGGACCAGTGAACTTGGGTAAGTGTGGGAGGAGGGAATTACATATTGGTATCATAGCATAGTTCAACCCTTGGGCTAGATGGGTGGAATGTGTTTTTCATGCATGCATAAATGTTTTATAAGTTCTTGTTATGTATGGATGGTGGTGGCAATTGTTACTGTTGTGTTGACATGTAGAATTTGATGATGTTGTTGTTGAGATGTGCTTGTCATGAATGCATGTCAGTTGTATATGCATGTGTTATGCATGTTGGTGTCTATATCATGTTGCGCATTGCTTTTCATGGTTATGGTTGTTGTGCATGAGTTCATGGTATGCAGTTGGTATTGTCATTAATGATGTAAATATATTGTTAAGATTATGATTATACATGTATCATGCTAATCTAGTTCATCTTGCAAACGAGATATCCTCCCTTGAACTATATTGAGGTATGCAGGTTATGTTTATGTTTGGTTTATCTGACATGATATACTTGCAGGAAGTAGAAGATCAAAGATGACTAGAAAAATTGTGGACTACAGTTCGTGAGACTCTCCTTATAGGTCAGATGAGTAGCATGGTGATGAATACTCCCCTCACATAGAAGACTCTTTGAGAAGTTTGAAGGAAGAAATAATAGTTTTCAAAGTAGATTATGATAGAATCATTCGGCCACAAGAGATACTTTCTAGGGCACAAGAGAAAAAAGAAGAGGCCAATGCAATTATCCTTCAAAGTTTGTCAGACTTCTAGAGATAAGGAAAACTTAGAATCATTATGGACAGGAATAAAAGACTAATGGAGCATATGGTAGAAAATCTCATGATAGGCAAAGGTTGAATAGGGATGATACTGTCAGGGATGGTAGATTATTGGATACACCTAATAAGAAAAGCATTGGACATGAGATTTAATCTAGTTATATTTCAAACGAGTATCATAGTCATCATCGCTATCATCCTTACAGGAGGAGTGATAGGGGATATTTTCAAGATGAGTTCAAGAAATCCAAGCCACCTACATTTGATGGAGAGATGAATAAGCTAGAGGACATAGAGGCATGGTTGATTGGAATGAAGAAATTCTTTGAGTTGCATGATTACACAGGGAACATGAAGGCCAAAATAGTTATCTTCATCCTCAAAGGGAAATGAGACATCTGTTTGGAAGATGTGAAGCGACTTAGATACATCAGGACATAAGATTTGAGTTGGCATGAATTCAAGAGAACTTTCAGGAAGAAGTAATTGTCAGAGAGGTACTATGATCATAAAGCTACGAAATTCTATGAGATAAATATGGGATCAATGATAGATGAGGAGTACATGACTAAGTCCCTAGGGTTATCAAGGTATGTATTGTATCCTAAGGATGAGAAACCAAAGTTCAAAGACTTTTCAGTGGATTAGGATTATCACTTAAATATTAGATTGAGTATAATGAGCCTCAGTCGCTTGAAGAAGTAATTGTAAAGTTGAAGCATTGTTATGAGAAATTGAATCATAAGACAGAGTCTCAGTAAGGTTGGAAAGGGAAATACAAGACTAAAGGTAAATGGATATCAAAGCGAACAAGGCCTCAGGTTGACAAGCTTTCAAGTTTGGTTGTTTACAAGTTTATAGGTTTGCAAGTTTACAGGTTAACAAGTTTGGTCATTTACATGATGTTTACAAGTTTGCAGGTTTATAGGTTTGGAGGTTTGAAGGTTTGGTTGTTTACAATTTGTTTACAAGTTTGCAGGTTTAGTTGTTTATAGGTTGTTTACAGGTTATAGTTTTGTGAAGTTGGCTACACGTACTAAGAAAAGAGTTCATCATTGGGTAAGAGCTTATATGTTTGAGTTAAATTATATGCCTATATCAGTTCATCTTAATCTACTGTCATTGTGATCATACAGTATGCTTCTGGGTATGGATTGTTTGTATCTTCACAAGATTAATGTGGATTGTTATGACAAGGCTATTGAGTTCTTGGATCATAATGGAGAACAAATAATCTTGCAGGGTAAGAAGAAGGCTACATTAGTTAGAATGGTTACAACAATGCAGGTGAAGCACAGTCACAAGAGAGGGTGTTTTTTATTTGTAGTGCATATTTCCAGTGATAAGGAAAAGGATGTTGAGGATGTAGAAGTCTTGAACCGGTACCCGATTTTATAGCAGTTTCAGGATGTATTTCCAGTAGATATTTCAGATTTTCTTCCTCATATGGAAGTGGAATTTTCTATTGAGTTGGTACCGGGGATAGCACCAGCATCAAAGGAAGCTTACAATATGAGTACACAAGAGTTAGTGTAATTGAAGTTGCAGTTGAAGGAAATGCTTGACAAGGGATGCATTAGACCAAGTGTATTGCCTTGGGGTGCACCAATGTTGTTCATAAAGAAGAAGGATGGTACTCTCAAGTTGTGTATTGACTACAAATAGTTGAACAAGGTGACGATCAAGAACAAGTATCCGTTGTTGAGGATTGATGATTTGTTTGACGAGTTCAAGAGAACATCAGTGTTCTCGAAGATTGATTTTAGATCAGGATGCCATCAAGTACGCATTAAAGAAGAGGACATATACAAGCTTGTTTTCTAGACCATGTATGGGAATTATGAGTTTGGTGTAGTTCCTTTTAGTTTGACTAATGCCCCAACTAATTTCATGTGTTTGATGAATAGTGTGTTGCGACCTTATCTGGACAAGTTTTTTATTGTATTCATTGATGATATATTGATATATTTTGTGAATGAGGAAGAGCATGTCAAACATTTAGAAGAAGTATTGATACTGCTAAGAGAGCATTAGTTGTCTTCCAAACTTAGCAAATGCAACTTCTTTCAGACAAAGGTACTGTAGGTTTTAACCCCGTACAGAAATTACCTGCATACGAATTCTAAATCGCAGGAAAAATAAAAATGCGAGAGCATAACACATAAAACACATATACAAAGAGATTTCCCACTAGATCTCAAAATCGAGACTACCAGCTTGATTTTCCATTATATTCCTTTCGATGTTACAATACATATTTATACATACCAAAGCATCCAATAGCATGGACCGAAAAACCATCGCATCCAAAACCATGGACCGAAAACCATAGGTAGGTTCGCCCAACCTAATATAGGGTCCAAAAAAAAATTTCTCAGGGCACTACCCCGAACCCCGTAGAGGGGGGCTACCCGCCCCCCTCTAACCCCCCAATTCACTACGTAGGTTAGTCGTGGAAGGAATATAAAACAACCCAACAATCTCCCACTTGTTGTTTTCTTTCCACAGGGGGCCACAGGAGAGCTTAGTCATTTTTCCAACCCTGAAATGCCCATTGTTTCTCTACACCAAGAGAACTTCTCAGAGCTCACAGATTTTGTCAATGCATCTGTAGTATTCTTCAAAGTGTCCACCTTTTCCAGCAACACCTTTTTGTCTTCTATCATATCCCTCACAAAGTGATACTGAACATCAATGTGCTTTGTCTTTGAATGATAAGCAGGGTTCTTTGCCAAGAAAATTACACTTTGACTGTCACAGTCTATCCTTATAGCTCCCTGTACTAACCCCATAGTTGAACACAATCTCTGTAACCAAACTGCTTCCTTGCTTGCATGCGTGGCTATCATGTATTCTGCCTCTGTAGTTGATAGTGCCACTACAGATTGTTTCTTACTCATCCAACTGACTGCACCTCCAAATAGGTTAAACACATACCCACTTGTAGATCTTCTGTGATCGAGATCTCTAGCCCAGTCTACATCAACAAAACCACGGATATCCAACACTCTATCCAATCCTGGTCTTCCTTGGTAGCACAAACCATAATCACTAGTGCCACGCAAATACTTGAAAACCCGCTTCACTATTGTCCAGTGCTCCTTCC
>APFE030219476.1:12792-24654 GCA_000404065.3 Pinus taeda
AGAGGGAGGAGAAAAATACAATTTTTTTTTCAAAAAAACAAGGGAGTTTGGGCTTTGAACTTACCTCTTTAGCTCTTGTAGATGAAGTCCTCCAAGCTCTTGCTCCAAGCTCCTCCTCCTTCTCCTAGCTCCTCCTTCTTCACTCCTCCAAGCTCTCCTCTCTTCTCCTCTCCTTTCCTCTCTTCTCTTCTCCTCTCCTCTCTTCTCTTCTCCAACTCTCATAAACTCAAAGTGAGAAAATGAGAAGAGAATGGGGGCTTTATTCTTTTCTAAAGTCACCAAACTCACCCTAAACTCACCCTAACCCACCCCCTCATGCTTAGTTAAGTTAAATTTTAAAAGAAATTAAAAAAAAAATTATGTTTATTTTGCTGCCCCGCGGGTTGCGCCCGGGTTGCGTGCGGGTTGCGCCCGGGTGGTGTGCGGGTGGCGTGCGCTTCCGGGTAGGTTGCGTGGCGCAACCTCTTGCCCGAATCGCCTTCCGAAGCACGATTCCGGGGGCAACGCAACCTAAATGGCAGGAATCGTTTTTAAAAATAGGAATCGCGCCACCTAAAATTCGGAATCGCGCTTCGCCTGGAGATTCCGGAACGATTCCGTACGGGTCGCGATTCCGGCTTAGGATCCGGCGGGGGGGCGGGGGGGCGATTCCTGCAACTATGATCCCAAGCCCCCCAGAGCTCCCAGAGGTCAATGTCCATCTCATACAGGACCCTCATAAGAGGGTCTCTCCACGAATCCAAGTAGTTCTCGGAAGGCTAAGAACTTGACCTTCCCCAGGGGCTTTCTTAGAATATCGACGACTTGCTCATCAGTCCCAATGTGATGGAGCCTTATTGCTTCTCGTTGTACCATGTCCTGGATAAAGTGGTACTTGATATCTATATGCTTGGAGCGATCATGAAACACGAGATTCTCTGATAATCAGATCCCACTTTGGTTGTCGTAGAGAATCACGGTGGTATCTAGCACATGTCCAAACATCTCACTGAAGAGATTCCTCAACCAGACAACTTCACAGGAGGCCATACTAGCAGTTGTGTATTTTGCCTTGGTGATGCTCAAGGCAACCGATTTCTTCGTCTTTCTCATCCAGGATATCGATGTAGAACCCAAAGAAAAACAACATCCAAAAGTGCTCTTGTGATCCACCACACTGCCAACCCAATCAACATCAGAATAACCATGCAACCTCACATTTTCGACAGTGTATCGCAGTCCATGGGTGATTATGCCCCAAAGATATCTTAGGAGATTCTTGGCACCAATCCAATGTATATGATGAGGCTTAACCATATATTGGCTCAATGTGTTAATTGCAAAACATTTGTCCGGATGAGAGTTCACCAATAACATCAGTGCTCTTATGAGTTGACGATACTCAGAAGCATTTCCCAATTCAGGTCCAGCAGCACTACCACATAACTTCTTAAAGTTAATTTCATTGGAGTATTCACAGGCTTGCAGTCCACCATCCCAAATCTTTCCAATATCTTCACAACATATTTTCCTTGAGAGGAAAATTTCACGTAGGTTTTGACAGACCTCCAACCCTAGGAAATAGTGCATCGGTCCTACGTCCTTCATCTCAAATTTAGAAGCCAACCCCTCTTACTTTTGTGAATGAGAGGCTCTACATTTCCATCAGCACCATGCTTGATTTTGTAGAGCCACTTAGAGGTGACAACCAATTTGTCTTGGGGTCTAGGAACCACATCCCAGACATCATTCTTCATAATTGACTCGTATTCTTCATTCATAGCATCCTTCCATACTTGATGCTTCACGACTTCTTCGAATGATGAAGGCTCATTTTGAATGATAATGCTCATGGCGATCAAATATCCTTGACACCTGTTCGGCTTCTTACTTTCACGGAAAGTTCCCCTTGGTGCAATGTGTCTCTCGGCATCTTTGAGAGTCTCCCTAAGCCATGAGGGTTTCCTTTTGGAGGAGGGGGGCTCATGAGGAGGAGGATCAATAGGATCCATAGGTTCATCAACATCAGGCATCGTTTCATATTCTTTTGCACCCTGATTTCCGATGTCAACTTCTTTATCCTTCCTTAGGACAGGAAGGTTGTTGATCTTCCTGAGGGCCATATCTTCGTCGAAGGTGACATCATGATTTATCTCAACTTCCTTTTGACTAGGCACATAAATTCTATATCCCTTAGAATTTTCACTATAACCCACAAAGATTCCTTTCGTCCCAGATGTACCCAATTTACTTCTTTTCTCTTTTGGCACATGAAAATATACAAGACTTCCAAAAATTCTAAAATGAGAGGCATCATGTTTCTTACCAGTGCACATTTCTTCGGGAGTCTTGGAGTCCAATGCTTGATGAGGGCATTAGTTTTGAACATAAACGGCGATATTTGCAGCTTCAGCCCAAAGGAACTTCAGAAGGCCTTGATCATGAAGCATGGCACAGACTGCTTCTACAATAGAGCGATTCTTCCTTTCAGCGAGACCATTTTGCTTAGGAGTGTATGGCACTGTAGTCTCCCTCTTAATGCCAGATTCTCTGCAATAATCTTGGAATTCATTGGATTTGTACTTGGTCCCATTATCAGTCCTCAACATCTTGATTGTCTTCTTGGATTGGTTTTCGATCAAGGCTTTGAACTGTCAAAACTAGGTGAACACTTCATCCTTCTTCTTCAAAAAGCATCCAGGTCTTGCGAGAATAATCATCCGTAAAGGTGAGATAATATAAGTATCCTCCCAAAGAGTTTACGGGCATCATACTTGATATGCCAGAGTGGATCAATTGCAATATGTCTGTGGTCTTGCTATTACTTAAGGGAAATGGTCCCCTTGTGTTAATTTTAGGTATGTTCTATGCTTAGAGCAATTTATTTCAATTTTCACTGTTAGCTCAATAGCTTTTCCAGTTGAGCAATCACATCAGCATTAAAGTAAACTGCAAATAGAACATAAACATAAATCGCAGAAGAGAAGCCAAGACAAGAGGACACAAGATGTGGCGCTATCCAGGGACCAACTCCAATGTGGGGAAACCCTTGATCAATTATTCTTATATGTTCTTCAATAGTTCAGCAGAGAGAGAGAGAGAGATAGTATGTTTACAACAAAAGTCAACACTTTGACTTATCTAGATAAGAGCATAGATCATCTCTAAGAAGATGATACATGAGATCAGTTGAAGACATGCTACTTGAACTGATTCTCCAAGGTGACTCCTTCACCTCTCGTTGTGCTGCATTTCGTCATCATGCTGTACCTCACCGCGCTGCACCATGCTGCACCCATCATCACTATGCTGCATCTCATTACGCTTCATTAATAATGTCTGTACCCATTGCTACATTATGTGCCATTGTTGCACCATGTTGCCATACTGACCTATGTGTTGGTTGCATCTTGCTTGCTTTTTATCCCTAGCATGCTTGTTATCCTTAGCATGCTTGCTGTTGCATGCTAGTTGTCCCTTGCATGCTAGCTGTAACATTGCATGCTTGGTGTATTTGCCGCTAAGTACCATACAATTGTCCCAATGTTAGTTAGTTGTCCCTTGCATGTTGCTCTCCTTCAGAGGCAGATGCTCCAACAGTTCCGACAGTTCCCAGCAATTCCAACTGTTTCGGCTATTCCCGATAGTTCCCAGTAGTTCCCGATAGTTCCGGCAGTTCCAGCAGTTCCGACAGTTCCAGCTGTTCTGGGCAGTTCCGAGAGTTTCCGCTGTTCTGGCAGCTTCGACAGTTCCAACAGTTCCCGACAGTTCTGGCTGTTCCCAATAGTTCCCAGTAGTTCCGGTAGTTCCAGGAGTTTCGACAGTTCCTAGGAGTTCCTGGCAGTTCCGGCAGTTCCCGACAGTTCCGGCTTCTGCCCTCTAGATTAGGGCAGCATTATCCCTTAGGATCTCTCCTTTATTAAAAACCAAAGACAAGTAGAGAGGAAGAGATCCCAAGTGTGTTGAAAATGACTTGAAGGCCACCTCTATTTATACTAAAACGTTGAACACAAGTGGGGTTTATTTGGTTGCAGGCCGACTTTGACGAATTGTCCCATAACACAAGTAAATTCATATCTCCATGAATACTTATCGGAATCGGATGCTCTTTAGATCAATCCGACACCTCTCGATGAGAGGGATCCAAGAAAAATATCAGCTTCCATTAATAAAATGACCCTCATGGAGTTTGGCCCTAGTTGCCAATTTTAACACTCCCTTTCAACTAGGGAGAACTCCATCCGTTGATCCATATGTCCGACTGTACTATCTCTACCATTAGTGCCCTACACTGCTTTGCTCTGCTGAACCATGAAGAAGAAGAATTGATCGAGAATGTCTCATACCACTCTTATTGACCCGAAGTCAATTTCATCTAAAGAGATTGTGTCACATCACTCTTACTGACCTGAAGTCAGTTTTATTGATCCCAGATCAATATCAAAAGAGAGTGTCTCAAACCACTCATACTGATCCCAGATCAGTTTCATTGATCCCAAATCAATGGAGGTCATCCTAGCATAGGGAGTGCGGTAGATACAACGATGCGTCCATCGATAGTACTAATTTGGTTCCTAACCCTATTTCCTTGCTCATTGATAAGATGAGAGGTACTTCTCATGAGTCCCAGACTACATGGGTAGGATGCCTCAACATGAGAACTAATCATCATGTCCACATGAGAACGAATTATCCTGCCCCACAGTCGCCACGGGAGAACTAATCATCTCGGCCCACAGGAGAACTAATCATCCTGTTTCACAGTTGCCACAAGAGAACTAATCATCCCGGCCCACAGGAGAACTAATCATCCTGTTTCACAGTTGCCACGGGAGAACTAATCATCCTAGCCCATAGGAAAACTAATCATCCTGTTTCACAGTTGCCACGGGAGAACTAATCATCCCGACCCAGAGGAGAACTAATCATCCTATTCCATAGTTGCCACGGGAGAACTAATCATCTTGACCCAAAGCGGAACAAATCATCCTGTTCCACAGTTGCCATGAGAGAACTAATCATCTCGGCCCACAAGAGAACTAATCATCCTGTTTCACAGTTTCCACAAGAGAACTAATCATCCCGGCCCACAGGAGAACTAATCATCTTGTTCCACAGTTGCCACAGGGTATCACAAGGGGAAGGTTGCACCTGTCATCCTGTACATAGTGCACCACCAGGGGAGGGTGAGTTGCCCTGTGGTCATATGTTGCTCCAGTAAGTACCCCAAGCCCCCTAGAGCTCCTAGAGCTCAATGCATCCAACATGCAGGACCCTTATAAGAAGGTCTCTCAATGACTCCAAGTCCTTCGGGAAAGTCACAGATTTGACCTTTGCCCGAGGCTTTGACAAAATGTTTGCGATCTGTACATCAGTCTCAATGCGATGGAGCCTCCTTGCTCATTGACTTACCATATCCAGATAAGGCAGTATCTAATGTCCATCTGCTGGAGCAATCATCGAATACGAGATTCCTCAATAATTGAATCCCCCCTCTGGTTGTCACAGAGAATCTCAGTGGTATTCATCATGTGTACAAACAACTCACTTAAGAGCTTCTGCAACCATGCAGCTTCACACGAGATCATACTCATAGCTATGTATTCGGTCTCGACGTTGCTTATAGCAACCAACTTCTGCTTCCTGCTCATCCATGATATAGAAGTAGAATCCAAAGAGAACCAACACTGAGAAGTGCTCTAATGATCCTCCACATTGCCTGCCCAATCAACATTCGAATAATCACGCAGTTTCCTATTTCCGGTAGCGTATCTCAATCCATGAGAGATTGTGCCCCAAAGATATCTCAGAAGATTCTTGGCACCAATCCAGTGAGGCTCAACCAAATATGAGCTCACCATGCTAACTGCAAAACATATGTCCGGACGGAAGTTCACCAAGAACATCAATGCGAATGAGTTTATGAAACTCAGAGGCATTTCCCAAATCTGGTCCAACATCACTACCATATAACTTCAGAAAGTTAAGATCCTCGAGGTAGTCACAGGCTTGTAGTTTATCATTCCACATCCGGAATCCAACTCCCTCTTACTTCTGCAAATGAGAAGGTCTACACCTGTCAGAAATAGGTCGTCCTCTTAAGGTGCCCGTATGAGAGGTCTATTATCCACAAACTTTGGGTAATGGTTTGGATCAGTTTCACTCCTAGTGAATCTCAGCTTCATCAGATAGCTATCAATCCTTTCATACTACGCCCAGGGTGTTTTGCTTCAAGCCATAGAGGGCTTTCTTCCACCTTTATACATGAGATTCCCAATCATGAATCTCAAACTCCTCAGGTTGTTCCAAACCTGTGGACCTGCTGCATGAGGGGAATGGTCCCCTTATATGATTTTCCTTCGGGACATCTTAGACATGTACCTTCATGCTCTTCTTGAATTCAGGCATCCCTATCACCATCTGACCCACATCGGGTAGGGCCCCATAGGTAGACCTCCAGTGTTATAGATGCGATATGTCAATTGACATGATCCCCAATGGACCATTATGCAACTTGATACAAATTGCCAACCTTGAACCCATGAGAAAAAGCATCTTTGAAAATTCTATTTTTTAACACGTACCTTTCCATCGATGAATGCCACCCTGAAACCTTTGACTTCCATTTCTGGGATGGACACCAGGTTCTTATTGCGTTTAGGTACATAAAAGAGATTCTAGTAAATGAATAGAGTTACCCTCATTCATTTGAGTGGTAACATTCCCTACACCTTTTTCGGGATAGGTGGCATCGCCTCCAAGTATAATCCCACAATTGTTTCCATCTCTACTAAATTAGAGAGTGCACCCTACTATCCGATGAAGTGCCTTGAAGCACTATAATCAATAAGCCAGATTCCCAAAGAATTTGAAGGAGAGGGCCAATACAAGCTAACACTTCTTTATCTTATCAAAAACAACATTTGATTCTTCATACCTAGGGTTCCTTACTTTCTTTGAAGAGTCGGCCATTTCCTTGATGACCTACAGTACCTGTCATTCCTTTGATCATTGACGATGTCCCTGGAATGATTGTTATCTTCACCAAGGGATGTGTCTCTGCCATTCGGACACTCCTTCGCATAATGGCTGAACTTATTGCAACCAAGGCATCTACCTTTCCTTCCACCCTTAGATCCAGACTTCCCAATGAAGTGATCTTTAGGTAGGCCATCAGAAACTTCTGTTGCGCCATTTTGATAATATTCTCTACTTCGACTTCACCCTCGGTGAATTTGAAGAGGGATGAGGAATCCACTCATCCTTTTGTCCTTTCCCAACTGTCTTCAGTGATTGCTCTTTCACTCTTGCTTGGGCATTGTCTTCACCTCAACTCTGATACCATGTTAATTTTAGGTATGTTCTATGCTTAGAGCAATTTATTTCAATTTTCACTGTTAGCTCAATATCTGTTCCAGATTAGCAATCACATCATCATTAAAGTAAACTGCAAATAGAACATAAACATAAATCGCAAAAGACAAGCCAAGACAAGAGGACACAAGATGTGGCGCTAGCCAGGGACAAACCCCAATGTGGGGAAACCCTTGATCAATTCTTATATGTTCTTCAATAGTACATTTACAACAAAAGTCAACACTTTGACTTATCTAGATAAGAGCATAGATCATCTCTAAGAAGATGATACATGAGATTAATTGAAGACACGCTGCTTCAACTGATTCTCCAAGGTGACTCCATCACCTATCGTTGTGCTGCATTTTGTCATCATGCTGCACCTCACCGCGCTGCACCCATCATCACTATGCTGCATCTCATCACGCTTCATTAATCATCACTGTACCCATCGCTATACTGCATTATATGCCATTGTTGCACCATGTTGCCATACTGACCTATGTGTTGGTTGCACCTTGCTTACTTGTTGCCCCTAGCATGCTTGTTGTCGCTTGCATGGTAGCTGTAACATTGCATGCTTGGTGTATTTGCTGTTAAGTACCATACAACTGTCTTAGTGTTAGTTAGCTGTCCCTTGCATGTTGCTCTCCTTCGGACACAGACGCTCCGACAGTTCCTGGCAGTTCTGTTAGTTCTGGCTGTTCGTGGTAGTTCCGGCTGTTCCCGGCAGTTTCGGTAGTTCCCGGCAGTTCCGGTTCTTCCGGCTATTCCTGGTAGTTCCCGACAGTTCTGACAGTTCTAGCTGTTCTGGGTAGTTCCAGCTATTCCGGCTGTTCCGACAGTTCCGACAGTTCTGGCTGTTCCCGACAGTTCCCGGTAGTTCCGGCAGTTTCGGCAGTTCTCGGTAGTTCTTGGCAGTTCCAGCTATTCTCGGCAGTTCCCGACAGTTCCCGAAAGTTCTGGCTTCTGCCCTCTAGATTAGGGCAGAGTTATCCCTTAGGATCTCTCCTCTATTAAAACCCAAAGACAAGCAGAAAGGAAGAGATCCCAAGTGTGTTGAAAATGACTTGAAGGCCACCTCTATTTATACTAAAACGTTGAGCACAAGTGGGGTTTATTTGGTCGCTAGCTGACCTTGACGAATTGTCCCATAACACAAATAAATTCATATCTCCATGAATACTTATCAGAATCGGATGATCTTTAGATCAATCCTACACCTCTCGATGAGAGGGATCCAAGAAAAATATCAGCTTCCATTAATAAGATGACCCACATGGAGTTTGGCCCTAGTTGCCAATTTTAACACCTTGTAAGTTTTCCTTCGGCACATCCTGGACATACACCTTCACGCTCTACTTTGAACTTGGGCATACCTGTCATCGTCTGTCTCACATCGAGTAGGCCCTTATAATGAAGATGGGAAAACCTCCGGTGCCATAGTTCAGATTGTAGAGATGTGTCGCAAGACATGGCTTGCAATGGACTTCCTCCAACTTGATACAAAGTGTCAACCCTGAATCCAAAAGCATCTTTAAAATTTCTTTTCCAAACACGTACCTTTCCATTGATGAATGCCACCTTGAATCCTTTGTCCTCCATCACCAAGATAGATACTAGGTTCTTCTTGAGATCAGGTACATATAATACTTCTTGCAAATGAATAATATTACCTTGATTCAATTGAAGGCTAACATTCCCTACTCCCTTCACGAGATAGGTGGCATTGTCTCCAAGTTTGTATCCTTTTCTACCAGATTAGATACGGCTTCCTTGTATCCGATGAAGTGGCTAGAGGCACCACTATTAATCACCCAATTTCCCAAAGTGTTCGAAGGAGAAGCAATGGAGAGGGTCGATATAAGATAGTACTCTTTTTGCTTATTGTTAACAACATTTGATTCTTCATACCTGGAGTTCCTTGATTTCTTGGAGGGTCGACCATTTCCTTGATGTCCCACATTCCCTTCTCCTTTGCCATTGGACCTGCCATTCCTTTGATCGTTGTTGTTGAAGTTGCCCCTGGAATGATTGCCCCTTCTTGGACACTCCCTTGCATAGTGGCCAAACTTATTGCAAAAAAGCACTTGCCCTTCCTTCCTCCCTTAGATCCAAGCTTTCCATGGAAATGACCTTTTGTCCCTGCATTATTTCTCCTTTTGGCATGAGCGGAGAATGCAGTGGGGTTGCTTCTATTAGAAGGCATTTCTTGCTCCACCATTCTTATTTCTTCTTGAATGCATCTCGACATCAATTCTTCAAACTTTGGAATTCGATCATTGTTGAGGATGGTGGTTCTAAATACATACCACCTAGGTGGGAGTCCTCCAAGGGTGGTGAGAGTAAGTTCACTATCAGGAATGACTTCTCCAATCGAGAGTAGATCATTTTTGATCTCAGTAATCCTCAAGAAATAGGATTGAATATCCTTGTCCTTGCCCTTCTTAATATTCTTCAACTAATTCTTGAGAAATAGAATTTGATTAGCATTACTAACCTTGAACATGTCGACCAACCTGTCATAGATCTCCTTGGAGGTCTTCAATTTGGAGATGTAGGCCACCAAATGCTTGTCAATGGAATCCTTGATAATCTTCTTTGCTTTGCCTTCAACCCTATTGTACTTGGTCTTTGCAGCAGGCGGTGCATTTGAAGGAGGTTCAAGGATTTTATCGTGCACATAATCCATCACTTCTTTTTCTTCCAAGATCAAATCAAGAGACATCTTCCATCCATGATAGTCAGATTTATCATGGAGCTTGTCTTCAGCCAAGAAGTAGGATGAGGAACCCATTGAACCTTTTGTCCTTGTCCAACTGTCTTCGGTGATTTCTCTTTCACTCTTGCTTGGGCTTTGTCTTCACCTCAACTCTGATGCCATGATAATTTTGGGCACCAATGGTATGTTCTATGCTTTAGAGCAATTTTACTTCAACTTCTTTATTAGCACAATATCAATATTCAGATTAGCAATCACATCAACATGATAGTAAAATGCAGATAGAACATAAACATAAACAATAGAAGACAAGCCAAGACAAGAGGACACAAGATGTGGGACCAGCCAGGGACAAACCCCAATGTGGGGAAATCCTTGATCAAATCTTCTTTTAGTCTTCAATAGTTCAGCAGAGAGAGATAGTACAATTTACAAATATGATAATTTATAATGGCAACCAAAGAGCCCTAACCAGAAAAGTCAACGCTAGTCAATAGGGAAGATTTGACCCTCAGCAAATTAGTCAACTTCAGTCAACTTTGATCTCCAAACAACAAGATAAAACAATCCTCAAAACAGTCAAGTTCAGCCCAATCAAAGTCTTGTCAAACAACTCACCTGCGGTCAACCGTAGTAGCTGTCAATGCTAGTCAATAGTGAACGTTTAGCCTCGATTTTTGTGCCCAGAAATTCGACCTGCCTAAACAGAGATAACCCTAACAAAAACGTGGTGACAGGAGGTCAACACATGCTGGTCAATGCTTGGTCAAACTGTCCAAAAATTCGGTCTCCTGAAATTTTGGCTGCCTGAAATTTCGCTCTCCTGAATTTAGCTCTCTTGAAATTTCAGCGTCCTAAAATTTCAGCCTCCTCAAATTTCACTCTCCTGAAATTTCGGACATGTGGAGAGGGAGGCCCAGAAATACGTACCCAATCAATGAGGAGAGAGAAAGAGAAGTGTGAATATGAGTGTGTCCAAATGAGGTTAAGTCACCTTCCATTTATATGAAACGTTGAGGATGAATAGACGTGACTATTGGCCTTCTGAGCCTACATAAGTTTGTTGGCTGACCTTGACAATTTGAACATAATCAAAATAAATTCATAACTTCATTTGTACATGTCAGAATTGGATGATCTCTAGATCAATCCTACACCTCTCGAAGAGAGGAATCCAAGAAAAATATCAGTTGTCATAAATAGGATGACCCATGTGGAGTTTGGCCCTAGTTGCCAATTTTAATAGCATTTCATCACTAGAAAAAGGCCCCTCCGCTCCCCCCCGCCCCAAAGTTTCCCTGCATTTCCCCAAAAAAGGGGATGTCAGAAAGCATTTCACCAAGAGTTTCCCCGTCCTAGGAGCGTGGGGGAGCGAGGAAGCCCGTCCCCCACCTTGGGGGGCGCGTCCCCATGGAATATTGCGTTTTTTCGAGGACATTTGTCCAAAAATAATGGTGTCATAATTTTTGTGTGTATGCTAGTATTTCTAAGTTTCCAACATTTTTATTTCTGCAACGTTTATTTTTATTGTTGAATTGAGACTTCTGTGATCCATAACATTTTTTAAGAAGAGTTTCGGCGTAAATCACATGTAGAAAACCTTTGTCGATGCGTTTCGAACCAACTAGTGTGGTTCATCGTCAGGACAAGTTGAGGAGTCAGATCATGGCTGCCAATTAAATAGGGAGAGTAGATCATCCAAACAACTAGGTTGACCATTAACGACAATATAAAATGGCTAGATTATATAATAATATTAAAATGTTAATAAGTCAAAGGTAATAACTTATAGTAATAGAATAATA
>APFE030219476.1:24947-91862 GCA_000404065.3 Pinus taeda
CTTAATACAACTCCTTTTCCGTTTGGGATGGTGGCTTCGACTGGATATAATGGGACCAGTTTCCCAATAATGAATAAAAGGGGTGGATGAGTGATAGGTTGTCTGATCTAATGATAAGCGAATAACTTAATCTATCAACAAAATAAGAACTAATACTAATCCCGGGAACAATTATTCTTTGGAAGTGCAGCATTTGATGATCTTTGTCTATTGACAGGCATATAGATGACTCTATCAAATAAACATAGATATTTATTCATTCAAAGATTACTTCATTTAAATAGTTAAACAAAGTGATTAGCACAAGATTGCTGCACTTATCATTTATATCATCGATACATACATGATTGGAAGAAAAACATACTATAAACAGCCAATAGTGAATGAATAAAGAATGCTGTTAAAACTCACACACACACACACACACACACACACACACACACACACACACATATATATATATATGCGACAATAGCAAGAGCAATCAAATGACAATTCATATAAAAAGAATGAGTCCAAACATAGATAATAGTACCATATGAGCTGCTAATCTATTTGAAATTCTTCATTCAACGCGGAAATACTTTCAAACAAAGACAGTAGTGCACATTTGTATAAAAGCTTCCTTATCAAAATCGGAATGATTGGTCCAGTTTTATAAAAGAATATCCCTAAAGTACAATAGTGCAACTTCAGGGTTTAAGTCATATACAAAACTTTATGACCCTTTCTAAATGCATGAAAGGGTCTATAAATACTACACTAAACTAAAAATCTATGAAACCAAAATCCTACTTAATTGGTATCAATTAATGATAACTATCTCCTTGGCAGCGATCTGACAGTCGGCGGTATGAATCATCACTCAGGCTATTTGCCTTTAAACCTGAGATGGCTTATCGCAAGCATTGGCTCTGCTTCAGGTGGTTTGTTGAGGCGAGAACTGAGTTGGGCAGCGTAGGTGGCATTCTGAATATCAGGGATGATATACCCGATCGCATCTGTAAGGCATTTGAGGGCGGCTCTCTGGCTGTGAGGCTTCACTAAAAAGAACCAATAGGCATCCCATGTCAAACTGTTAATTCCTGCGATTAACCTTCCATTTTTCTCCAGCTCCGGGTAACATGACTGCTCCAATATTTTCGTTGCTGTTAATTTGCCTGGAGTACATTGAGAAATCATGTTAGACAAGTAAGGAGTATTTATTAACCAATTCAACCAAATTACTAGTGGTTGTCTTGCATCTTGAAATCGCTCTTTCTACCTTCATTAACTGAGATTGCCATTCTGTAAATAATATTTCTTTATGCGATTCTAGAATCCTTGGTAGATTAGCCGCCTGTCCCTGATCGGTATCTTGCCATTCCAGAAAATTGGTCAATGTTTCTTCGGCTTGATCCAAGTCTGTTCTTGCCTTTTCTACTTTCTCACTTATGGATGTTGTTAAATCGCATAATGGTTCTGCCTGGGTGATTTGTTGACACAAAAGCTTCATCTGATTTATCAATCCCTTGTTTAATTGAAATGCCTCTGCTTTGAATTCATTTATCTGTGGGAGCTTCTTTGTTTGCTCAAGTTGAGCTGATAATTGAGAAATCTGCTCATCTTTGGACTTCAACATTTGCTCATTTGATTCTTTTAGTTGCGCCAATGCCTTAGATAGCTCCTTTTGCTTTTGGACTGCACTGTCGTCAATCCTCTGTTTTTCCTCCTGCAATTGTTTATTCAATTGATTGTTTATTTGTTGTTGTACTATCAATTGATGTTCTGCCTGCTCTGCCTTTTGCTATGCTTCCGATAGTTGTGCTTGTAGAGAAAAGATATCCTGGTCTTTTGTCTTCAATAAACTGCTCACCTTTGATGCTTTGTCTATTGTCGCCGCCGAATAGGCTCCAGCATATTGCGATAGTTTTGTCAAATCATTAGAGGGGTCAAATTCCTCTTTCCAAAGCACATTTCCCGTCACTGTTTGTTCTGGGAATAAAGAAGGTTTTTCAGTCCTTCTCCTCTTCCTTTGTCATTTCAATACAACTTTATGTCTTGGGCTATAGAAGACATCTAAGGGAGGAATCTCTTCAATCTACAGAATGACTTCGCCAGAAGGATCCTTTGGGATTATTTCCACTCCTTTTGACTTGGATGGGTTGTTGGTTTCACCTGAAACCTGCTTTGAAGTCGCCTCCTGTGTATTGACCTATTTTGATGTCTCATCATCTTTAGAGCATTCAAGATTGTCGATAATTGAATTAAATTACTGCCATTCCTGGAGCAATTTTGGATCAATCTGAGTATCCTCATTTACATTTAAACTGCTCTGTTCTTGCTGTTTCGCCTGGGTCTCTTCTTGTCTTTTTTCATGCACTTCTTCCCGTTCCTTTGATGTAACAAGAGGTTCTTTAACAATTCGCTGCTCAGGCTTGCTTGATTCTGTTGTTGGAGTCGTCGCTAACAGATCTAGAGGCAGACTTTGCAACCTCTGCTCTCTAAGTCTGTTGAATTGAACTAGTCCTTCATCTTTGTATTCAATTATAGTGAGCTATTTAACTTGATACATTGACTCGGCCGATGAGAACAAGTCCTCAAATCTATCTTCTTTATGCTCAAACTTGGTCAATTTTGCCTACTCAAGTGCATTATAGGTGACTTTGCATGGATCAAATCGCCTGCTCGGTAGAGTTGCTAGAGTTAATGAGTTTATTTTCTCAGCTTCTTTCTCTACATGTTTGAAATCATGTAGAGTGTACATACCACATCTCAAGGGAAAAGAGGACCAGACCTGCTTCTTAGCTTTCTTTAGAGTTTGTGTAACCCCATCGGAGATGATCTGATAGGCTATCTCCCTGGCCAACAGTTTATCAGGTATGTATAGAGGAAGAACGTAGGGTTTGGCTTGACTACCAAAAGTTCTGATATAAGTGAACTTTTCCTCCCCGAACCAACCTCCTATGGATGTTAAATCAATCCTTGCTTGGTAGGAAATCTTAAGGGCAGGCTTATTGAAAATAGAATGATGAATGGGCAACATGAAGCCGTTGCAGATTTGATATAAATGATGCTTGTAGTTGGTTTTCCACAACTTTTGATGGTATATGTGAACGGGTGTGGGGTCTTATGACGTCCACCTCCATTCGAGCACAGGAAATTCAGAATTAAAACACAGGACATCTAATATATAGGCAATGTAGTAAAATGGGGGAATCAGCCTTTCGGTGACGCGGGACTTGGATCTAAAATCAAGAACTGTGGATGCTAACTTATCGGACAGTATATTTTCCCAATCCATTATTTCACCACTGCATGCTGCTTCCATCAAGGGAACCATTTCTATAGTAAAATTGGCGGAATCATGTATACCCACAACCTACACATCATTATCCTAGCATAGCAATAAGGGGAGCATAAAGAATCGACCGAGTACTTACCTGAAGATTCGTGTTTGTTTTTTGCTAGATTTTGTCTCCAATCCCGAATGGGTTCAGATTCAGTCTCGTTCTCAGCTCAAAATTTCTCGAGAAATGTCGTGTTATATTTCTTCTCTGGCACCGATAAATGATACATTTTCCTTAAATCCTCAACCTGAAAGGAACCGAAAATTCTCCCATCTCTGGTGTTGAAGGTTCTAGTTCTAATTGGGATTTCCTGAATTGCCCATCTAACCACATCTATATATGGGAGGATTTTCTCCCGAGCCGCTATCCGATGAAGAAAAGAGTTGGCTAAATCCTTTAGATTAGCCTCAGATTTGCGAGTGCTGTCAGCTGAGACTTGTACTACTATCACCTTTGGCCCTTCGGCTTCGATCAAATTATATGTACCTTGCCAAGTAGTTCTGGCAAGTCCTAGGCATGTAGTATCCGATATTAATCCTTTCTTTTTAGCACCTGGATCAATGACGAGTTGCCCTGTAGCCGGCGAAGCGGAAGCCATTGTAGTTTTCTTGGACTTCTTCCCCATTCTGCTTGAAGCTGTTACTTCGGAAGAATTCTGCACAGGAATGATAATGAACGTAATACAGAAGATGATAGCACAAATCGAATATGAGTGAGATATATATCGATAAATGCATGGCGAATTATTAACTTAAGGTGGCCTCGGATATAATCTGTAAAAAGATCTTAGGTTTACTGTTTCATTAAATGGCCGTTAAGACCTGTCAATCCTATAAATGCCCGTCAATTTGATTATTGGCCGAATGATTTATTTGAAGCATGCCTTGGATGTTTTGGCAGTTGATCACGGATGAATGGTTCTTCGAAAGATAAGGCTTTAAATATGAATTAATCGTAATAAATCTGCTTTAAGATTTTCTTTGAAATCTGCGCTTTTGGCTTTATCGCAATCGGGTGTCGGGGAAATCGTAAATCATTACATTGGTTCCATTTGGAATCCCTGATCGCTGATAGCGATACGTCAGGAGTACTGAGTGGGACACTTTAAAAGCATGCATAGTTGATCACCGATTGCGGATAGCGATATCGCATCGCATCAGAGCAAAAGGGAGTTTTATTGCGCCAGCTCATTATCGCCGACATCTGATAGCCTATTTCGCATCGGAGAAAACCAATGGGTCCTTAAATTGTGTTTCCTTTGTCATTGCGATATGCGATCTCGTGATCACTTTACCACAATGATAAAAGATTAATCATTTATATATAAGGCCTTTGATTGGTTCATTCAAAAAGGTTTGGTAATGTTTTATTTTATTATTTCGGACCTTTTTGAATAAAACTAAGTTGATACCAATTAAAATTAAAAAGGGACCCATTTCATATTATAGTTTTGGGATACTAATGATATGAAATGGGGGGTTGTTGTAGGGCACAACAGATCCTAACATTGTCATTAATAAAAGTATGATCCTTCCACAAGAGCCTTCAATATATCAACCATGTATCATCACCAGGGAACATCCCACATCTGATAAGCATCAACCATGATAATGAACATATGTGAGTATCAACCTATCATCATAAGGTAAGAACTCAAAGTGATTAAGTAAGCCATGTCTTCAAATATCCATGTCTCCATGCGACTTGCAATAACACCATTCTCTTGGCAAACCAACAATATGCAACTTAAGTAATCATCCATGTATCCATCATACTGTATATCCATAAAAGAGATATCAATATGTATCTAGCAAGCCATGATCTTATGGTCATTTGTCAAGATTTCTTGATATCATCAACAACAACAATCCTCAATTGTGTGAGGACCAAGAACCATAGGAATCCTACATCATAACTGTACTATATGATATTTAGAAGGCATGATGACAACAACATGAAAGAAATGAGTGGTTGATCATTAAATAATGAAGTTGTGTACTCAAGATTTGTACTTCTCCTTGTCCTTATGAAGATAATCATGTAAGCAATATATATGACTATATTTATCATCAAAGAATCATCCACAACCATCCATGAATCTGATCTGAAAACCAACTATGTGACCCCCAAGTATCATATGACATTTTATCATGGGCAACTCATAACCGTAACATAGCAAGATGTATCATTTAGTCATATAAACATCATCATCATTGATTAGGTACCAAATACTTCTAAACATAATGCCAACAATGCATTATTAGAAGAATAGCATGTTCTCCCCCTGAACCTGTTCTATTTGTTCACTGTCAGATTTGATCATGCACATATCAGCAAGAAGTATCAAGGCATCGTCAACAATCAGATATACATCAAGTTAAATTGTGAGGATCAAAAACAACATTTTATGAGTATCAATATATTTCCACACATTATTAGTATATTGTAGCCATCATCAAACAGAGAAATAATTGGCTGAACCATATCAGATCCTTTTTCCTGAGTCTGTCCCACTGCTTTTCCTCAAACTAACATATACGCGACTGTGTAGTGTCTAACTCGCGTATATACGCGACTTCTCTTCATGAAACTTGCGTATGAGATTTAGAACACTGAAGTTTCACACTTTCAGCTCCCTCTAAGTATGTAATGTCTGTACATTGTGCTGTGCCACATATGTTTTACTGTACTTCCTTCTTCTTCCATATCTTCGAGTGTGATGATGTTTTCTCCTTTCGGTATGGTGCCCGTACTTTGTTCATGCATTCCTTAGCTATATGTCCAAGCGTGTTGCATGCATAGCATATCATATGTTTCATATTCCTTCTATAGTAGTCAATGGCTTTGTGACCAAACATATTGCAAGCAAAACAATATCCCTTAAAGTACCTGGAACGTGATGATCTTTCTGCGTGACGGTCTTGAACCATTCTACTTCTGCATCTGGCTACAACATGTCCAAAATTATGACATACATAACATTCAACATTATTCATTTGAGGAAATAACCGACTATCACTTCCATAGTTAGGAGTAAAAGATTTTCTTTGAAGAATTTCTTTCCTTGGTTGTTGATGGGATTGACCTATCATCTCCTTGTTGAGCATTTCAGATTTCGCAATAGAGTTCCTTGTCTTACTTTGTGAACTAGATTCACCTTCAACAAATTCATGAAAACCAAGACCAGTTTTGGTGGCAGGAGACCTCTAACTACTAAGAATATCATCCAAGATCTTAGTACTATCTTGAAATTGTAAGAGCTTATCCTTTTCTTCTAATTTATCTTTTAGAATATTTACCTCAACCTAATGTTGCTCTTCCTTTTCAAGATACTGCTTCTTCATCATTCCTTCAGCTTTTCTTCCTTCTTCCATCTGATGTCTTAATTCAAGAACTTCGTTTTCTTGTTTTTCAAGAGCTTGGAGTAGTTCTTTATTCTTCTTATTTGATTCTTCAAGATCTTCTTTTAGAGAGAGGATCTTAGCTTCAAGACTTTCATAGTAACTGGATCTATATTTGAGTTTCTTGATTGTTGTGCTCCTTTCATTTACTTCATTTCTTAATGATGTCACTTCATCCTGTAGCTTTTGACATTGATCTTCCTTTTCTTTGAATTCCTTCCTTACCTTGTTTCCTTCCTCTAGTTGAGATTTTAGTTTGGTAGCTTCTTCTTTGGAGGCACATTCCCTTTTGTCCAATAGATCTTGTTGATCTCTAATTTTGTCCGTAAGCCTTTTAAATTCTGCCTCTATTTGATATCTTTCTCCCTCACCCATCAGAGAAAATTCAGTTGTTTCGCTATCACTTTCAGCATCTTCAAATGGATGGAGAAATGTATCACCAGAGGATAACAAATTCATACCTGATAGTTCTTTTGCTTTCTCATCTTCATTCTGAGGTGATTATGAATCTAGGGTGTTGCTTTCACATATTCCCCACTCGATTCTCCCTCTATCATAGTTCCTCTGAGATGTCTTCTTCTTTTGAGGCGCTTTCTTCTTTAGCTTCTTTCCCATTTTTCTACGGATCTCCTTCAAGCAATCAAGCTTCTACCAAAGGACCTGCTCTGATACCAATTGTTGGAAATAATACCGAGAAGGGGGGGGGGTGAATTAGTATTAGTCAAGTCAATAATATTCTTCTTTTCTTAGTCAATTTCATATATGCTACTTCAATGAAGGCAACCCGTGTGTGTACGCAACTATGTTTAAGGAACAAGCGTATATCAAAAAAACTAATGATTCTTTTAATTCATCATATGTTGATCTTTAATCTGAGTATCAGTACTTTATTAAACATTCAACAGTAACCATCTGTAGTTAATAATAGAAAGAACCATCACACATAAGTGTCACACATGAACACCAAGATGTAAGGTGGAAACCCAATGTGGGTAAAAACCACCTGTTGCTGTCGTCTCTATCTTATTTCAATAATAAGAAAATCTGTTTACAACAATGTACTCGTGCAGACTCATACTAGTACGCAGGCTTCTACCTGCAGAAGGCTACAACCTTCTTTCGTCCTATAGCTTCTACTGGAAGGGAGCTACAACCCCCTAGCTCTTGTACTGGCCGATATATTTACTAGTACGTAGGTGCCGACCTACAGAAGGCTATGACCTTCTTTCTTCATCCAAGTACCACGTTTCATAAACTTTCAGACTGGATACTCTTGGAACACAACACCATAATATGAAGGCCACGTTTCATCCAATTTTCATATTGGACCCATCAACAACATTGAAGCTCAAAATCAATCACCACTGTAATACAACTATTGCATTACCCATTCATTGAATACTCAATCATTACTCTATGAATCACCCAACAGCTTAATCATTGAAACCGTGTCATCAAAACATGGTCACCAGAACATAGAGCAGAACCCAGAACTCTGCAACAATATTCGGAGCCAACTATATCATCAAAAACCATGCATCTGAGTGCATACGCTACTTGGAAGAGCCGAACTAACGTGTATAGGCAACTTCACTAAAGCGAACCAGCGTATATGTCATCAAATACTTACTTATAACTTTGTTGCACTTCCCGACTTCAGACATACCCAAATCGTTACATACAAAAGATAATACATGTGTTAGCAACCAGATCTAGTCCATCAGATCACATAAAGATAAGTCATTATGATCCTGATCCATTATTAGATCTCATCCATCAACACTGAAGCTAATCACTATCAACCAATCTGAATATGCAGAATACTGTCACCAGTAAACAGTCACCAGAACTCAGACATTGCATCAACAACTAGAACCACCTGTAACTTCAAACATCATAGTTAATATGGTATATGCTACTTAGATATGTCTAACCTGCGTGTATACATGCTTTTATCAAAGTCAACTTGCGTATACATCTGTAAATATTCATTCATAATTTTGCAACTATTCCAGACTTTAGTGATCCCCAGATCATAATATTTACAGAACCTCGCAAGCATCAGTATACAAATCTAGAAAAAGCATGATCAAACCATATAGAGATGATTCATTCCAAGCCATAAGATCTCGATCCATCATTAGATCTTGTCCTCCATCAACCGCCGAGGTTCCTCCTTGGTTCAGATCAAGCAAAGCATCATAAACCCATAACTTGCATACTCGATCTCACACTTCATCAGATATTCGAGACTTGCATCTTGGCCTAATGATCTTCTCCTCCTTTTATAGTCTTAGGCCTTTCTCAATACCATGGTCCAAAACCACGTAGGACCAATACCTTGGACCCAATACCTGTGATCAACACCTCGAACCAAATACCATGGACCAATACCAAAATACCATGGACCAAAACTTAGTTTCTGACATGTACGCGCCTTTCCTTCTATGAAAGTGTGTGTACATTATACGCGTCTTTGTATGAAGTGAACCTGCGTGTATACGTGACTTGGTATATAGTGAACCTGCGTATAACATTTCGTATACGCGAATTGGTGAACCTGCATGTATACGCGACTTGGTATATAGTGAACTTGTGTATACCTTTCTTCATTCTTGCTGGTTACCTGCTATACTGTGATCTTTCATCTGAGAGAGTTTCCTTCTGAACTGATTCCTTGAAGCTGCCCTACATTTCATCGCATCTATAAATACTACTGTCGTGCATTCTGTCACATCTGATATCTCTTTTGTAGATTCATCTAGTTACGATGTACAAGTGAGTTGTTCTGCTACAGGTTGGTTGCCATCAAGTACAACACATGCATCATAATGCCAACAAGAGGAAGCGATGAAGACATTGCTAGGCATCGCAGATTGGTATGCCTCACCATCTGACACATTTATCCAAGTGTTCAGTGCAGAGAAGTCTTCGCATGTTCTGCCAAATTTTTCCTTGGACATGCTTGTCATGCAGGAAGTAGCGTACCACATCTTGGCAGGATTGATAGCTAGACTGCAGTAGAAGAAGAACGCACCTTGGCTCGCTCTTCCATTGTGGATTGGGTTATATGAGATCTGGAGTATCAAGCAAGCGGATGTCAAAGCAGAACAGATGTGGAAGTATCCTTTTGACCTCTGAAGCTTCAATCGGTATGACCCACATTGCATTGTGAAGGATCACTGTGCAAGGGTTCAGGTCAACTGGATCCTTGGGGCATGTCATTGGGCTAAGGAGGACTCATGGAGGTACTACTACAATTCCTCTAGACCCAATGAACAGGTTGGCTTCGTCGTAGAGTGGCTAGCAAAGCAGCATGAAGCATCATCATGGAGAGCACCAGTAATAGCAGCAATAACAGAGGCAATAGAGCCAAGCATACCTGTGCATGACAAAGAGAAGAGGAAGATTGTCAATCTTATGCAGGAGGAGTAAAGCTACAATTTTTTAGCAGATCCACTTGTATAAAAAACAACTATGGATATTCAGGCGAAGAGGCAACAACATGAAAAGTGAATTGCGTGAACGCAGAGTGATAAGAAGAGAATGGAAGAAGTAGAGAAGGAGTTGCATGAGCTGAGGGAGCAACTCTGGAAAGAACAAGAGTTGCGCCAATAGGAGAAGGAAGCACAACAACAGTAGATTCAACAGGGGGTGCATCACGTTCAAACAGATGAAGAAGCGCCCTTACAAGTAGTTGATTCATCTGAACAACTAGCATCAGGCAAAAAAGGTGAATGTTTGCAGGGGCAAGACTTTTCTCATGAGATAGAACATGCGCTTGAACAGTTGGATGTAGACATGGAGCAACAAGAGTCGGAACAGGATACCGACCTCATGCCTCACCACAAAGTGGTCGACTCTCCTACTTCATTACATCTTAATGATGAGAAAGTCTCAAACGACCAAGGGGGCACTGAGATCCTTGGTGGTCATCTGGAAGTAGAGATTCTTAACATCTCCTTGGATGAATCTCATCACAGATTTGTGCAGTCTCAGAGAGTACTGACTCTGAAGGACCAATCATCCCCTGCGAGAGTTGAATAACAAGTGATCGTGACTGATGTGCACAAGCATTCAAATTCTTTGGCCGATGCAACTAGGGTGTATGTCAAAGCCACTAGCTCAAGTGTTAGTTTCCTTATAGTTGAGAATGAGCGAATGGCGAAGGAACTATAGGTGGTGAAGAAAGGAGACTTGGTCACAATGTCCGCTCAAGCCGAACTGAAGAAGGCAATACTAGATGAAGTATTGTCCCTGGATACAATTATGTGAGCATTGTACTCCAAGTTTGGTACTATGCACCAAGCAGTCGTCCATGTCCATAGATGGTAGTAATGATGTGCAAGAAGAGCACACATCTTGAAGAACATACACGTTGTTGTTGATAACATGCAAGCATGGACGATGAAGTGCAAGGGAGCCCCACTTCACTTGCCAAAGATGATGAAGGCCAATGCAGTCGAGCTGCAAGCACTTATCCGGAGTCAGATCCGGAACTATGAAGACCTAATGCAACTCATCACTAGCATACATGCTTCCCATGCATGAGTATTCAAAAGCATGGATGTTATAGTGCACACTCATGCGATCCCATCACTTGGGGCCCTCACCCAGGTGAAGACGAAGAAGCAGGTCCGACAAGAGCTTGACTTGTACTTCGACGAGTTGATGTGCATTACCACCAACCTAGATTTGCCTATCAGTGCAGACATCATGTGCAAGTACATTGCTGGTAAAGGCATCATGCACAAGTACATTACTGGTGCAGACATCATGCGCAGACAATGATGTGCATGTTCACAAAAGAGTTGGACAGAGGAGCCTGAGCAGTGTACCCAGATGCTATGGAGGCAAGTTTTAGTTTTCAGACGGATGTCACAGCAGAACACATGGACACTATCAAGGACTACCAATATTGGCATCAATATGTCACTGTTGATCAACATGAGGATGTCGATCAGTTGGACTTCTATGGTTGTCTAAGTCCGAATGATGTCTAGTTTGGCTTTTCCAAGCCATTGTTCACATGGGTACATGTGCATTGTAATGTTCAGTCATGTCAAGTGTAAGTCAAGTCTGAATAGTGGATGTAACAGTCATAGAGTAGGTGAAGAGTCATGAGGGTAGTTGAATGGTCACAAAGGGGAATGTCAAGGGTCAGCCGACCCTTTGCTATAAATAGTCCCTCATAACTCATTGTATAGGCTTGTGGTCAACCAATATTCTACTAAGATTATCTTGAAGAAGGCTTGGATAGTATTGTAATGCACCTTGGCTTCTCCACTGCATGGAGCTAGTATATCTCTTTGGAGGAGTAGGCGGATGTGGTTGTAACGTTCCATTGTTGGGGCTAGCAGGTTGACATGGATGTATTGTATGATCGAGACTTACACTTCTTTATATAATAAGAGCCAACACATTTTCATGCATATGTTGTTATTGTAGTTGGACTTCTCTAGTTGCCTTAATGATATATGTTGTTTAACTTACGTACTTATGTACGAACTGATTCACTTGCAATTACATGAATCTTGTTGTTAATGTGTTGTATATGTTGTTTATGTTGTCACCGTCTGTGTCGACTGCTCTGCTGGACATTAGACAGACCTTTCACATGAACCTTGTTGTAACAACTGGCACACTCGTCTCAGACTAATCCGTGAGTTTTGTACATGTTATCTTTCCATGTATGATGTGACTGCCGCATCCGAGTGGACTTCTCTACCGAAAGTTATGCATATCCTTTTGTGTTGTGTGTTCCTATCCAAGTTGGGACTGATCCCTTTCAACCTAGAACTCACCTTCACCTCCTTCTCCCTTCGAAGTGTTGGAACCTCTCATACACCTTTCTTGACTCACTGCATCAGTCACACCCTTTCTACTGACAGAGTTATCCTACTTGCCTCTGTGCGACATTGCGATCAAGGCATTACCTTACGACCCATTGTTGGGACTCCTACACCAAATAGTCTAAGGTCTAACTGGGAATTCTTACCCGGGAGATCCCCTTGACATGTTGGTGGGTCCAGCACTATCAACATAATAATAATGATAATAATAATTTTATAAAATATATTCAGAATTTAAAAATTATGTATAACAATCAACATAGACCATTTTAAATTAGATCTACTATTGTCCAAAGGATCTCTAAAATGAAAGCTTTCTTTTTGAATACCCAATGATAAAAGCTTTACACCTCTAAAGATTTGTTCCTCTATAAACTGATAAATTTGAAGTTAAGAGGATTAAAGTTGGTTTTCATTATTTTATTTATTTTTATATAAATTTGCATCTCTATATTTATTTTATTTTTATTAAAATTTTAATAATGCTTTTTATGGTAATAATTTTGCTTGATATTTTTTATTTGCCTTGATTATAAAAAGAGATTTTAAAAAAACTAATTTGAATATTATTTTATTTATTTATTAATTAACTTAATATTAGTTACACTATGGATTATTATTATAAATTTTAATTTATAATTATCATTTTTATTTTTTCACCACCACACATTATATTCAATCTAGCCAACCAAAAAAATTATATATATTTTTATTTTGAAAAACCATAATTTTCATTATATAAAATATTGAAAATTAGATGTTGTAGATGTTGCAAAAGGAGCATATCTCAAAAACTGGTGGCCATATTTGCAACACTCTGCATAGAGTTCAAAATAACTGTGAGTGTATGCATATAAGCATGGGGACTTCACTCGAGAAGAAATACCATACCATGTGAGTTCATATTGGGGGAAATATAATGAGGAAAAAATGGAATAATAAATTGGGGAAATATATGGAGTAAAGGGTTTTTATATGGGCAGGTATAAAAAAACGGAGCTCATAGTTAATGAAAAATATAAAAGGGTATAAAAAATGTTAAATAAAAAATAGATACCTACAATATCTAGTGGAAATAGGGTTTTTTTAATTGGGTAGATGTATTGGGTTTGTATTGGTAGGGGGTTAAATAATGTGAATTTTAGGGGTATTTTCCAATATGTAGTCAAATTAAGGGTATTGTTTAATATGCCACGAACACATGTGAAAGGTCAGAGGTTCATTGAGTGAAACCCTGTGCATATAAGTATCTATAAACAATACTAGATACAACATATAAATATGTACAAAACCATGAGATCCAATATTCAAAAATAAGCAAAAAGTGGTCCAACTATGAGTTGAGTAGGATCATATTGGGTGTGCATCCTATATATGTAGATCAATGAAGGGCCTGTGAAAGTATTGATAGTAGTCCTGTCCCAATTTTTCCTGTATCATCCAAGTGCCAAAATGTTGCTACGCAACTTCTTTGGATAAGCTATAGGAAATTTGATTCCTTTCCCTATAGATATGACGACAGATCACAAAGTCAAATTGTGATTTTAAAATAATTACTTCTTCCAATAGATTTCTGAGTGTGTTCACGTGACAATTTGACACGGGGGCTTCACTGAAAAATCAATACCATATCACATGCGTTCATATTGGAGAATAAAAAATGAAGAAAAAATGAAATAATATATTGAGCATATACTAGGGGAGTAAAGAGTTTTTATATGTTGTATAGCAATATGTGAATTATAAGGTATTGTTTATACAATACATTGGCCACATGGAGACCAAAAACAAGTGGGATGGAGAAATAAAGGTTCATGAGTATTGTGGGAGTATTGAGATTGGGAGGGAGAAAGAAAAATCTATTATAATATTACGTCCATAGGAGCCTAATATTCAAACCTATGGCCCTAGTATTGACATGCAATTCATGGTAATGTATTAACATATCCATAAGTATTCATGGTAATGTTAAAAATTTAAGTAAAAGTGGGATTCTCCTTTATCTTTCATTTTCATCCTCTTACTTAAAATTTTAACATTACCATGAAATGACTCAGGATGTTCGAGAGTGGTTCTAGCCTCATTAGATTTCATATGGAGAAACTAGAATTTTAGATCTCACTCAAAATGCAACACACTTATTAGTTTTTCAAGATTTAAATATTGGGGGGATTGCAATGTTTCCATTGGATTTTGTCATGTACTAGGGTAAGGAACTTATATTTAACCAAGAGAACCATGCCCTCTATGTACCTTGATTTTAGTGACATTGGTTGTCAAACTCCTCTATCATGACCCTACTAAAAATGTACTCACCACTCAAAAAAAAATTTGACTTGACATGTTACGTTTTTCTTATATTATGTTAATGCTTAGAGGGTGATATGAATGAAAAATATCACAAGATAGGCAATGATTTTGATGATATGTAGGTATTTGTTGTAACATGATTTTTTTTGGATGCTAGAGGCCATCAAGAGCCCAATTGTTGATGTATTTTAAGTTTAGAGCTCAATTGCACTCGATGTTATTTTGGTTATGTGCACCCTTACATGCTATGTAAATGAGAACTTATAATTTATGGACCTGGGGTTGTTGAATATTATAACTACTATATGAATGTTGTTATATGTTTTAATACATGTTCTCATGTTTTTTATCACAAATTTGTCATTCTACATGCTTTTTTTTGACATATATATATATAATTATTAATAATATATAATCCACTCCCAAAAGCTCTCCCAACTTGGGAGATTTTGAAAATGTCACTCCTCACTCCTTCCACTCCCACTTCTCGGTTCTACTCTCACTCCTAAGAAACCTTTCTCCAGAACAGGCATGGATGACATTATTAATACCTCTATGATCTATGTCTAATGTGTGTGTTAATATTTTTTACCTGTTGCTCAGCTAGTGATCCTCCCAATGATGGGGTAGTAGAGAAGATAACATATATGCCACCTTCACCCTTTCCTTACATTAGTAATGAGCAGGTTGAATGAAAGTGAAGGAGATACTCATACTAACTATTTCTTGGTAGAGGGCACATGCATGCCACAAGAGATAGTGAAATAGACTATTTTTGGAAGAGGGCGCATGCATGCTAAGGGAACACATGTCACACCTTTAGTTAATTCAAGTTTAGATGTTGTTTCAAATTTAGCAATTTCAGTTTTGGATGGAGTTTTTTTATTATTAGAGCCTTTATTTTATTCTTTTTAGAATGCACGATCTATTGTTCCTAAGAGGGTGTAGATCCTTATTCCATTACAATACTTATGCATGATAAATTCCCATCTTTGGTAGAGGACTCATATCTCATGGAAGGGATGCATGCTTGCATGCTCTAGTTCATATTTTGATGGAGACACACTTTCTTGTCACTCTTACCATGCAATTATGGTGTACTAGGTGATCATGTTATGTCTATGATTTGACAAAGTCCAACCAGATAAGATTTCTCATGTGTCTATATTCATTGTACTTTCTCTCCTCTTCTTATTCTATAAGCGAGATGAAAGGCGCACCATTGTGTTGGTTATCAAGGTTTTGTTTTGAACTATTGTAGTGTATCTTTTCCAGTATTCAATAGGATATAGATGCAATTGAGAGTTGAAATATATGTATTTTACATTCAACTTTTCATAGTATGTATTTATAAATCAACCAACTTATATTTGCCTCTTTTTTGTTGAAACTTTCAAGTTTTCAGCTACCTAGTATTTAGGTTATTCTGTTTAGGTGCAGAATCTACTTAACATTGTTAATGAAAATAAAGTGATATAAATATAAAGGGGTATAAAAAATGTTAATGAAAAAATGGATACCTACGATATCTAGTGAAAGTAGGGTATTTTTAAATTAGGAAAGTGTATTGGGTTCATATTGGTAGGGGTTAAATAAAGTGATTGTTAGAGGTATTTTCCAATATGTAGTCAAGTTAAGGGTATTGTTTAGTATGCTACGAATGCATGTGCCATGTTAGAGGTTAATTGAGCGAAGCCCCCATGCAATTTTACTGTTGATTGAACCAATTTATGACAATTTTTGAATCGCCCAAAATCTGTAGTTATCGCCATCCTTTCTTTAGGGAAAAAAAGGAGAAAAATTCTAAGGTTGTTTAGTTCCGCATAATTGTTGGTACCTCTCGTTAATCACATTTTCAGTTTGAAATAATGATCTTCATTTAAATACAACACTGCTCCTCCACCACATTCTTCTACTTGTGCAAAACCATCAAAATAAGCCCATGGCAAGGACTTTTCGATGAATTCTTTACTTATGTTCAGGGGCCTCTGATTCTATTCATCTTCAAGGATCAAGTTATAAGTTGCCACTGTATAGGAATAGGTGAAATTCCAATTCTTATCTCTATCTTGATTTCTTTTTTGGTTCCTACCTAAAAAAATACCCCAGCATGCTAGAGGGGGTAGATTCCAGAGCTTTGTGGGTCGATCTCTATTCCACCATAATTCTCAAGCTTTTTGAATTGTCTCTCCTTGCCAGCTAATATTGACTGCCAACATCTGATATATCTCATTCAATAATTATACTGATATGGGGCATTCAAGGAACATATGGTTTATTGATTATGCATTTTCCTTACATAAGATGCACCATGTTGGGCTCTGAAATGATCTACGTTGAAGATTGTCTCTTGTAGGTGATCTGTTATGCTGCAGGCACCACATGAAAAAATTTGATTTTGTTGGTCCTTTAAGCTTCCAAAGCGACCGCCACCATGTTTTGGAGAATTTAGTATATATGGATAAATACTAATTCCCTAGATAAGTAGATGTATCTAGAACAACAGCTTAAAGTGTTTTAGACTTTTCCTATAAGCAATAGATAAGATGAGAAGATAGAAGACCTACTTGTAGTTCCGATTTCCTCTTGTCTCCCTTGTATCGATCCGGTCGCTCCTTCCCATACTTAATCCACTTGAGAAGTACCCTATAAACACAACAGAAGAAAAAGAATTGATCAAAGCATATGATCTATTGAATATAAGTGAAAGGAATCAGATACAATTCACACACATAAGCATTATTAAACAACACAAACATATGGGAAAAGGTTCAAACACTTTATTAGATAGAAGAAGGAATTACAACCATTCGTGTCTGATTCAAAGCCATTGCTCCAGCTTGGAGCCCATCCACATCACATCAAAAGCACGAAAAATTTGTAGCATTACAATAGCTTCAAAGCCAAATCTCATAGCAGCATTATCTCCTTACAATTCAACATAATCCAGCCCCTATTCACTTAGATGAGTGGTCAATTTATAGGAAGATTAAGGAGGTTTTGTCATTAATGGTGGCATTGAATGGCCTTCCATACTTAGAAGTAGTTCCATGGAGGAAGGGATGAGAGGATAGGATGCACCTTAACTCATTCCTCATCCATTTTCGAGCTCATATGAGTTGATAAGTGAGGGAACCTTCTAGATGACTCCAAAAGATAAGAATATTCCCCAAACCCTATGTGAATTTCACTCATTCTCGCCCAGTGCAGGTGAAAGGAAGCCTAAGTACTCTACAGAGCACCATGGCAATGGACTCAACTACTCTGCAGCATACCTTCATAAGGGCTTACCTGCACTGGTCCCTCTAGAGGCTATTTCTGGATGTCTTCAAGTCATGAAATTGTCTGGGAAGGAGGCATTCAAAGGGGTGACTTGTTTAGGGCATGAAGCAACTGAATTTAGGGTTTGATGAGCCCTAAAACACTGATCTGGATGTTGGGATTTGATGTTCACAAATGGATCTATAACAGCTGCCCCCTAAAGCATGAAGTCAGAAAAATTCCAATGTCGAATGAAATGCTTTACAATGTGATGAGGAGGTATCAAAGTGGAAGGTGACCTGCATCAATTACAATACATATATCATGATATTTGATTTTACATGAATCGCTGAGGGAAGGCATACCTATGCTCAACTCATAAAATTTCATTACATGTACATAAATAGTCATCTACAGATATAGACCCATGATCAGAATGACCATCAATGTAAAGCCATTGTACATATGATTTAGTACTCTTGAATTCGCAGCCCAGATGAATGAAACTAGATTCGTGGTTTTCAATCTCGTTCAACCGTTCGCTCAAGTACGAGTCTATCCATGTGAATATGTGATCTGAAGTCAAACATGGGAAGACACCATCTGATTACCAGCCAATGATGTAAGTTCTTAACAGATGCGAGAGAAATCACCGATAATGATAATGATCCTCAAACTGCAATACATTCTACATGGTGTGAATAGATGATTTGATGTTGAACACCATACAAAGTCTTTCGGTCGAAGGCCATTGATGTATGCCTATCGCCGAAAGCAAGAAACCTGCTATTGATGTATGCAAGCCTCAAGGTACTGGAAAGGTGTTTCTAAGTCAACTTCTTGGATAATGTGCCGATGTCGACAATAAGTGACTCATCGCAGGAGGGCCTTGATGTATCCCACATCAATGACACGAAACGAGTGTAGTGTTTCTAGAGATGGATTCAATTTGATTGACGACACAAGATTCAAGAATGGTGGTAATGAAAATGAAGGTTTATGGTATTGCAAAAGATGAATTTTGACCGAATGACTTCTCTTGAACATGTTGGCGACATTAAAGTGAATTGGCAGCATTGACCCAAAACAAAGTGATGGTTCGTATGATAGACCAATGGTGTGATAAATATTAAGCTAATAACCCAACCCAAATAGTCACGGTGATCGAGTGAAAGTGTCATGTTCAAGAGCGACCTACTACCATAAAGTGGCTTTTCCCCTTTTCCCATTTTCCCCAGTCATTGCTGAGCAGTGCCTCTTTATTTTTATCAAGCTTGAGGAGGATAACATATGCTTGTTGCATAATTTCACCCTTCAGGCGAATCCATCGCTATTTGATGTTTTAACGAGTCTAGCGAAGGTGAAACTCGGTCTTGTCTAGATGGACAAGTTTGTCGCTATTTGATGTTTTAACGAGTTTAACGACAAAGATAAATCGGTCCTATTCCTGTTTAGAGACTTTGAAAAGGGACAAAAAGAAAACTCCACAAGTTCTTTTTCGTAAATTAATCTCTCAAGCCCGAAAAAACATAAAACAATACAAAAGAGATGCCATTTCCAATCCATTAACAAGCTGAAAAGGAAAAGCGCTCGACAATCTTTTCATGTTTAGAGAGTTTGAAAAGAGCTTAAAGAGGACTCAATTTTGAGGAACGAGTGGTGTATAGGGTAGCAACTAGTTTCGGTGATGTTGGAACTTCTCAAAACATGTTGATTTATGTGAAGAGGCTGGCTAATAAGACTTCTCATTGCAACTATTCCTCAAAAAGGGTAAAAACAACCAAGCAAAAGCATATGATCAGTGAAAGGGATGGTGGCGATGGGATGAAAACCACCAAGGCTCATTTGAAAAATGGCAATCATGAGGGTTAAAATGGAGATGTATTCATTTTTACACAAGCTTGAACCATGGGAAACTATGCTTGGATTCAGTTTCATGTTTACACAAGCTTGAAATGAAAAACTATGCTTGGATTTAGTTTCATATTTACACAAGCTTGAAACAAAGAACTATGCTTGAGATTGGTTTACATGCCCCCAGCATGATAAAAGGGAGAGTCTCCTGTAACCAGATGGAAGTTGTTGCGGTGAAGTAGGATGGTTATCCAACACCTCTTTGGCTTTGTCCAAATAGGGACAAAGGTGAATGCGGTGATTCCCTTCACATAACCTATAGGGAAACTTAACTTTACCATTAGGTGCATGCCCCCCAAGCTTCATTACATTCACCTAAGTAGACTACTTGTGGCTATCAGGTGGATGGAATGGAGGTTCATTTATGAGATCAAGTGAAAGACTCGACTGAGATTTTACAAGTTCTAATCAAAGACTCGACTTGGAACTTGGGACCTTGTTTCATTTTTTAATGAGCTTAGCACAAGACAAGGAACTCTACTCATATTCCTTGTTTCATTTTTAAAGAGCTTGACACAAGACAAGGAACTATGCTCATAGGAGTTGTTTCATTTTTTAACGAGGTTGACATAGTGAAAGAACTATCCTCATATTCCTTGTTTCATTTTCTAACGAGGTTAACACAAGACCAGGAACTCTCCTAATGAACCTGTTTCATTTTTTAATGACGTTGACACAGTAAAAGAACTATCCTCATACTCCTTGTTTCATTTTTTAACGAAGTTGACACAAGACAAGGAACTATCCTCATTGGCCTGTTTCATTTTTTAACGAGGTTGACACAAGACTGGGAACTATCCTCATGGGAGATGTTTCATTTTTTAATGAGGTTGACATAGTAAAAGAACTATCCTCATACTCCTTGTTTCATTTTTTAACGAGGATGACACAAGACAAGAAACTATCCTCATGGGATCTGTTTCATTTTTCAATGAGGTTAACACAGTAAAAGAACTATCCTCATATCCTTGTTTCATTTTTTAATGAGGTTGACACAAGACAAGGAACAGTTATCCTCATTGGCCTATTTCATTTTTGAACGAGGCTGACACAAGACTAGGAACTATCCTCATATTCCTTGATCACGACTCATAAGAGCTCATGACTTCCAACAGGTTCTCATCTGATGGGAGAACAATGCTTTGGAAGGGATGCATATCAAGGAAACTAAGATCTGGTTCCAATGCCCATAATACATAATGTACAACATCACGGAATTGACCGTCCGTTGATGTAGGCATGGAACTAGTTGCCACATAATTAACCCATGGCAGGGATGATACCATTGGTACAAAAGGACCAATAAGGGAAGATGGTTGACTGGAAGCCATATTTGGACCAGGAAATGAAAGTTGGTCAAGGGTGACAATTTTTCCTTCATGCAGGAAACAAATCACTCGAAAGAGTGTTGAAACAATAGCTCCCATGTCATAAACATAGTCGCGCCCATGAAGTAAATTGTAATCTAAAGGGCCTGGGACTACCATCACATTCAGATAAACGATTTTTCCTCCCAAACTAATAGGTAACTGAGGAAGGATCCCTAATGGTTGACTGGTTCCTTTGTTAAAAGCCAACAGATTCTAGGTAACTGGCATAAGCGGCGGTCAACTGAGCGCTTGCCAAGTAGTTGAGGAAAGGATACTCATAGATACACCTTCGTCTATAATGGTGCCAGATACAATCATATTACAAACCTGTAATATGATCTGGAAAGGTACATAAGAAGGAAGATGACATCCTACCAATTGATTCCAATCAAAGGAAGTGACTAGACTACTTGGAGGGGTACTGTAGAAATGAGAGAATTAACCCCTCGAGTTACGAGAGTGGGAGGATTTTCCTCTTGTCTTGATGGAACATGAGGATTGCCCCCAAGCTCATTAGAATCTGAAGAAACAAAAATAACTTGAGTGGTATCATACTCACTCTCTTCAAGAAAGGTACGATTAGCTGAAGGTGAAATTCGGTCAACTGTTACCTCGACTTGTTGATTTGGGTCGGGTATAAACTCATAGGATTCACTTTCAGAGAGAGTGGGTTTGACCAACAGTAGATTTTGGTCAGTTAATTCATCAACTAGTGAAGGATTTAGGGAGAGTCTCCTGTAACCAGATGGAAGTCGCTACGGTGAAGCAAGACGATTATCCAACACTTTTTTGGCTTCATCCAGATAGGGACAAAGGTGAATGGGGTGATTCCCTTCACATAACCTACAAGGAAACTTAACTTTGCCCTTCTTTCCATGAACTTTACTACCACTAGCTGATGGTGTGTCACCAGCATGATCTCCAGAAGTTGATGACACAGGATGATGTGAACGAGAAGACTATTCTTCTAAGACTTGAGGAATATCAGAACAATTTCAAAGAAGATGGTCTTCCGCTCAAAGTTTACATGGATATAGAACTTTGTGAGGTTTGATGGACAATTTCTCATCAGATGTTGCATTCAAAGCAATGGTTGTTTGGTTGCCCCTCTGCTGAATTTTATTCTTCTTCTTCTTCTTCCCTTTCTTCTTCTTCTTAACCACCTAGTTACTAGTACCAATACTTTCAGCAGGCGAAGAGGAAGAAGGGGAGGAAGAAACAACCAAAGAAGAAGGCAAAGGGTCAACTTTAGGATCAACTGGAGGTTGATTTTGTCCAGTTGGAGGTGTACTCAATTGCGAAGAAATCACGACATTTTGAACCAAGGAGGTTGAAAACAACCATACTAGTAAGCCAATGGTAAGTCCCAGAAGGAACAATGTAGCCATATAAAGAGCACCAATATTTCCAAAAGGAGGAAAAGGACTAGGATTCTCATCAAAAGGAATTCCTTGATCAGTGGATTCCCTATTTGTCGCCATATGTCTCAAACTAAGATCAACTAAGGAGCAAGCGTGGAGGATGTTATCCAAGGTAAATTAACTTTATTTAAATCAAAGTAACATAAAAAAAACAAAAGAAGGATAATATAGGCAAAAGGTTTACCTAGCAACTGTGAACTGTAGAATGCCTCCTTGCGAACCAAGAAGTACGACCAAGCAATCTCCCCGAATGCTGTGTTCGGTGTATCACAGTGTACAAGGCGGCCGACTCGATTGCTTAAGGATGGATAGAAACCTAGTGTTGTTATCCCATATATACTTGAAGGTACGTGGAGGCCCAATCCATATAAGCGTTGTCTAATGCAAAACTACACAGTGAGAGCATTCCCATATACTTTACGTACTGTAACACCGCCCTATATACCCAAAGGTATGTGGACGAGTTACAATATACTCGTGTACATGGAATGAGGTATCACATTCGGGATGTATCGCAGACAAGTTAGCGAAAACTGCTTTGTTTTATGACGCTGGAACACCTCTCTAGCCTAGAACCACTAAATATTTTTTGTTAGGTGACAATGCTCCATTAGGTAAATTAAGATAAATTTTAAGTTGATCTTCTTTAGAATTTTCCTCTGAAGGTTCACCACGTGATATATGTTTGCAATTCTTAAAATGAAACTAATATGACAAGCGTTATTTTCATTCAATTGAACAATGAAAACCTTAGCTAGTAGGGATAGTGCAATAAGATCTTTGACAAAGAGAAAATAGCACAACTAATGCAATTTCCCTAGTTATTCCTTTCAAGCTTTCACAAACTACAATATGAATGATACAAGTTTTTCTTTTCGGTTTCCTTAATGTGAATATGTACAAAAGGAAATATGCACATACAATCAATCAATGTTTAACAAGAATGAAGACTTTGACGATAGTTCTGTTTCGAAGGAAAAGAAGACTTTATGACACTTTCTTTCGAACAAAGATTAATCAACTATATTCTAACTTTGACTATAGATTGATAATGACAAAGACAACATTAAAGAAACATTAATCAATCAAATCAAATTAGGGCTAGACAAGGAGATATAAACTTGTTTTCTGAGACATAACATTCATTAATCAATTAGCAAACAAACAAACTGAGAAAAGTTGGCAAAAACACTTTCCAAAAGGTGGGAATTTGACCTAAGGTGGATCAATGCAGGTCAAAGAGGGCCTAACTGTGCTGCAGAGCATTGTTTCTCACTCAAGGTTGCTCTGCAGAGCACTGTCCCCTAATCAAGCCTACGCTGATTTCTAAGAGGCCACTCAAGAGTCATCTAACCTCAATTTTTGACCAAAATTCAATGCAAAATAGCTGAAATACAGTCAATGAACACAAGTAGGGTCTACAAGAATGTCCTAGGAGGTGAATAAGCTACTAGGAAAGGTGATAGTTTCCCAGTGGAGTCGCCAATTTGTTTCGGAGAATTTAGTATCTACGGATAAATACTAATTCCCTAGATAAGTAGTTGTATCTAGAACAACAATTTAAAGTGTTTTAGACTTTTCCTATAAGTAATAGATAAGATGAGAAGATAGAAGACCTACTTTTAGTTTCGTTTTCCTCTCACCTCCCTTGTACGATCCCGTCACTCCTTCCCATACTTAATCCGCTTGAGAAGTACCCTGTAAACACAACAGAAAACAAAGAACCGATCAAAGCATACGATCTATTGAATATAAGTGAAAGGAATCAGATACAATTTACACACATATGCATTATGAAACAACACAAACATATGGGAAAATGTTCAAATACTTTATTAGATAGAAGAAGGAATTACAACCATTGGTGTTTGATTCAGAGCCATTCCTCCAGCTTGGATCCCATCCACATCACATCAAAAGCATGACAAACTTGTAGCATTACAATACTTGCTTCAAAGCCAAATCTCATAGTAGCATTATCTCCTTACAATTCAACATAATCCAACCCCTAATCACTTAGATGGGTGGTCAATTTATAGGAAGATGAAGGAGGTTTTGTCATTAATGGCGGCATTGAATAGCCTTCCATACTTAGAAGTAGTTCCATGGAGGAAGGGATGAGATGATATGATGCACCTTAACTCATTCCTCATCCATTTTCGAGCTCATAGGAGTTGACAAGTGAGGGAACCTTCTAGATGACTCCAAAAGATAAGAATATTCCCCAAACCCTATGTGAATTTCACTCATTCTCACCCAGCGCAGGTGAAAGGAAGCCTAAGTGCTCTGCAGAGCACCCTGGCAGTGGACTCAACTGCTCTGCAGTGCACCTTCATAAGGGCTTACCTACGTTGGTCCCTCTAGAGGTCATTTCTGGATGTCTTGAAGTCATGAAACTGTCCAGGAAGGAGGCATTCAAAGGGGTGACTTGGTTAGGGCATGAAGAAATTGAATTTAGGGTTTGATGAGCCTTAATACACTGATTTGGATGTTGGGATTTGATGTGCCCAAATGGATCTATAACACACCACCAATCATTGTTATCAGGTTCTTGCTCTGCGAAAATGAAGGAGTGTCCATCTTTTGGAGTGTATTTTCCATGAGGAGCCAAAGTCCAAATAAGTTCATCCTCCCTATCATGTATTCTCACATGAGCTTCCAAGAGGGCATTTGTGAAAGTAACCCAATCCTATTGCCATTGATCCGCGATCTGAATTTCATGTGCAAATTTCCATTTTTGACAAAAAGCATGGAATTCTCTGCATGAACAATTTAATTTAAAGTCCGAATGCCACCCTGCTCAAGGAAATGGTTCAAGTGAGGGGAGAGAATGTGCGCATTGCCACTTTCCGACCAAGCATCCAAACCAATATGGCCCCGCTCCCTTGTCCCCACTTTGCATGCCAATCATGCTCTCATATATTCAAAGGAGTTTAGAAAAACACATCAGATTGAAGAGACATCCGTTCTATGCCAACCCATCTAATATATTTTTATTTTGAATTATATCTTTATTAATTAAATTTATATATTATATATATATATATATATATATATAATATATATTAAATTGCATTTATTATTTATTTATTTTATTCAATATAGATAAGGCAACATTTCTTACTAAACTGTATACTTAACATTACACCACATTTACAGTGTTTACATAGACACATTTATATTCTATAAGTTGATTGAAGCACGGCTCTACGTCTTTTTGGATCTATTAAACTAAAATCTTTTTGGATTTAGACAATTATAAATCCATTGGAGGTGTACAAAATATGTCTGGAGTCGCCTACATCGTGAAAAATCATCGATTCATCTGCGCATTGCTGTATAGAAAATGTGTAAAATCTCTTCATAATTCTTGTACTGATAATTGATGATGAAAAAGCCCAATATTCAAAACAAAATAATGAAAAAGAAAAGGAAAAGTTTTTATTACACCGATGTCTATAAGAAAATCTCTCTCTTGTCCCAAGCCAAAGGGAAATATATTTTACCAAATTGGTTCATTATGAAAAAAATTACAATAATTTTGTTTTTTTGGTTTAATTACTAGATGTTTTTTTAATATTTTTTTTATTAAGTCAATTTTGTTAAAATTTTTGGAGAAATTCTTAAATTCCAATTGTTGTAAAAATGATTTGATTTCATTTTTTTTCTTGTGTTAAATATATTTATATATCAAAATTTTATTTCAAATAACTAAACTTCACAATCTTACCAAAAATTTTACCATTATATTTTTGCAAAAAAAATCTAATATTTATTCTACTCCATTTATAAATTAATTACAAATGTACTATTGCTTTTGGACATTTCACGTTTATTAAGTTAAAATATGAATAAGATTGCATTTCTCTTCTTTATTTAGGAGTTGTGAGAATCTGACCATTCTTTTTTCAAAAAATCTAACAGTAAGCACAATCCATTAAAATTTGCTGAGAATGTGGAAACATTCCCCTAAAGGTTCCCCAGTGCTCAATAGCATCCCCAAGCATTTTGGGACGTTTCTCTAATATCAAAGTCCCTGAAACATAATCAAGCTAGAATGTGGGTTTTAAAGGCTAGAACAGGTCCTCATGGAACATAGGTAAAAAGATTCAAGTTGTTAGACCAATGTGTGAGAAAAACGCTAAATGTATGTGTTGACGATGTTGGACCTATCAACATGTCAAGGGATCTCCTCGATAAGAAGTCCCAACTAGATCTCAAACTGTTTGGAGTAGGAGTCCTAGCAGTGGGTAGTATAGTAGTGCTTTGACTGCAATAACGCACAGAAGTAAGCAGAATATCCTTGTCGAAAGCAAGGGTGTGACCTTGCAACAATTCAAGAGAGATGTATGGGGAGGTTCTAACACATGGAAGGGGCAAGAAGTGTGTCCCTTAGAATCCTATGCATCCTGAAAGGAAATACACGAGCTGTAAGACATGACAAGCTAGAAAGGAGAATAGTCGATAATCCAAAGTGATGAGTTAAACCAACAACACGCTTCAACAAGATTCATACAATCAGATACATAATAGTCCATACATAAATGTGTAAATTAAAACTACATACATTGCTAGAGTAACCAAAATAGTCGAACTACAATAAAAACATATGCATGAAATGTGTTGGCTCTATTATATTATATAAAGTGAAAGTTCCATCCATACATACAACCATGACAACCACTAGCCCTAGTAGTGGAACGTTACAATCAACATTGCCTGCTTATCAAGATGTATTCACTCTGCACTGTGGGGAAGCCAAGGCTTGTCACAATACTCTCCAAGCCCTCTCTAAGAAATGCATAGTAAAATCTTGGCTCCCAAAAGCCTGTTCTATAAGTTATGAGGTTTTATATATAGCAAAGGGTGAGGTGACCCTTGACATTCCCCTTTGACTCTTGGAATATGATCATGACTCTTCAAATTTGTTACACATAATTCTTTACATTACACAGGTCTATTTTCATTCCACTAATGACACTTGGATTTTCACTTTACAGTACATTTGATTACAACGGTTATGGCTCATAGTAGTGAGGTGGTCAAGACAACTCATAACACAACTCAACATGACACTATGACATATACTTGCTCACTGTGGTGTCCATGTCAAGTTGTTGTGCTGCTAAGTGATGGATGTGTTCTTGGATGTACTTCATCTTAATCTCCACATAGCCTGGTGCTGCAGGATCTTCAATGGTCTTGGTCTTCGCAAGGTGGTCCCATGCATGTGTTTATTTCGCTCGTTCAACTATGAGCATATCTTTCAACATGCACTCCTTCTTCATCTCGTTCGTCGTCACGCCATGTTCCATCAATATACCTTCTCCTGCAATCACTCATGACGAGAAGACATCAAATCCAAAAATTTCCTAGTCTATCATGATGCATTATCTTTTGGTTCTGGGTGCAGGTGACCGAGAGAGAGGACAAGGCTCTGAAAATATGCAAGGCACATTTCAGGCCGGGATGAGAGGCTCCGGGGCACTATTGGGAAAAAAATGCTCAGATGTCACTGGGAGGTAGATTTGTGCAATCCCTGATAACAGTGAAATTTGTGGGAGAGAACCTAGCTAGGTAGAACTACACAGTTTCGGGGAGGGAAACAAGGTAGGATGTCGAGATGAACTACAGGGAAATTTTGTGCATTTCAAGATGAGGAATGGGCAGGTCATCCAGGGGTCCAGCTGCTAATCTGTGTAGTTTCTCTGGAGAAGACAGAGCAGGCAGCAGGTTGCACTGGCAATAAAATCTGTGTAGTTTTCCAGAGGAAGGAAAGATCGGGTTATAGGTAGCTTCTGGTCAAAACTATGCAATTATGGGAGACAGACTGGGACAAGCAGCAAGGGGCTTCTCGACATGAATGCACAGTTTCCGGGATGAGTGGATAACGGGGCAGCAGGGAGAGTGCCAGTCAAAACTACGTAATTTTTAGAGGGAGAGCAGAGCAAGCCAATAAGCGGCCTACCAATTAGATCTGCACAATTTCTCGAGACAATGTAGTGACAGATAGCATAGGCTTGTCTCACATGTCTGCATGGTTTTTGAAAGTAGTGCAGGGTAGGTAGCTGGACAACTTCTGCTAAGTTTTGGGGAGCATTGTAGCCTCGGGTCACATTTGAGTTCGGTTTTACCGGTTGACCAGAGGGAGGCTTGATGGGTAATCTTGCGGGAATCATAGATTGGATTTATTCCTAGGACAACTTCTGCATAATTTTGGGGAATAGTAAAACCACAGGTCATGGTTCAGTTCAGTTCTTTCGGTTGACCAGAGGGAGGCTTAGTGGGTGATCTTGTGAGAAGCAAAAACTGGATTGGAGTCTAGGATAACTTTTGTACAGTTCTGGAGATAGTCAATTGGCTCATTTCTAGGATTGTGCAGTGTAGGCTTCCCAGGGGACAAACTCAAGTTTTGTGCAGTTTTGGGCAGAAGTGCAAGGTCACTGAGAGCTAATACTACACAATGTAGCGCAGTTGGGGTTCGGTTGAAGGAGATTTGTCCGATCGATAAACTTTCAGGAAAAATGGCTAACTGTGAGAGAAAGCAATCTTGTGCATACATGACATTTTGATCACACACTTAGCATACTCGACGACAAGACACCTAAAACCAACAAGACAAACATGGAAAAGCGTGATCCTCTCTAGGACTGTCTATCGGTGAAGATGAAAAGTGTGACACTTGGGATAGACCTTCATATGACCGTGACAACAATCACGCAACAATGCTCACAACTTTTTGTGTGAGTGTGAAGGGTGTTCAAATAATTAAGACAACCCAAACACACAAAGACAAACCTTAGAAATCACAAGAACTGGATTGCAAGCATAAAATTCCAATCAACATGCCAAAGATGATAGTTGGTTCAATAAGCAAAAAGGAAGTAGGACACGTAGAGGAAATACATGAAATGACTTTGTGATTGCAAACATGCATGTTATTGAAGACATAATGATATGAAAATGACAAGCAGTCCTTCAAGCTACACTAAGAGTTGTACTTCAAAAGATATACTTTACTTATCATACTTACCCTTGAGATGATTATGCATTCGATGGAGTACGCATGAGGTCTTGATCCTTTAGCATAACTTCGTTTCTTGGTCCTTCTCCTCAATGCCTTGAGAGTATTCTAGCGTGTCATATTTTTGTGTGATCACTGAGAGATAGATTAACGCAGTTTTAGTGGGAAGTGACTGTTGCTGGGATGAGGCCTATCTACACAGTTTCTGAATGCAAGATAGATTGGACAACTTGGACAACACTGTGTAGTTTTCAGGTACAAGACATTGCTACGGGATGGGAACCTAGGAGGACATCTCTACACATTTTTTTAGTGCAGTGCAGCCTAGGAAACTAAGAGGAAATATTGTACAGTTTCTGAATGCAAGGCACTGTTGTGGGATGGATCTCGTGAGGACACATCTGTGCAGTTTTAGGTTGCAAGACAGACTGAGCAGTTGAGGAACAATAATGCACATTTTTTGATGACAGTGGGTTTCGACTAGGGGAAGGACATTGGAGGAAACCACTGCACAGTTTTGGATGTGAAGGGAGGCTTGGGTCTCTACGCAGTTCCAGCACACAAGAAAAAATCTCGAGGGTTGCGGACGCAAAGTGTGTAGTTACGGAAAGCTATATGAGGCTAGGTTGCTCGAGAAACTGGCTAAGTGTGAGATCAGCGAAAATAATGTAAATAGTGATAGGACTTGACTATGATCACATGCAGATACTTAGTGATACAAGATAGACCATCTAGAATGCATAAAACATACTATTCTTGATGCAATAACCTTCACGAGAAATGTGCATGAAGTAAGTGTGAAACAAGTCTATGTGATGAGAACAACCCCTACGCACAAAATTTCCGCTTGAAGTAGAAAAACATTTCCTTTAGATGACAAACAATAATCCCTATGGCCAAAGATGACACATACTACATTAATATGAGAAAGTAAACAAATCTTAAGATCAAGGAGGGTGCTTGAGATCATCACCTTACCAACAAGTGATCAAGGAAGGATCGATCACAAGATCCAAGGTAGTCTCCAAAATTTGAATGTGAGCCAAAATTTGGAGGGTGGTTGTAGTCACTACAACATTGGAGACACACTGGTAGAACTCCATCTCTCTGTATGGGCCTTGTCTCATAAAAAAGGAGTCTAACCTTTCCAAAAGTATTGTTCGATTCTTTGATCGTCATTGCTTCCTCACTAGCTTGAGAGAAAGATGAAGCACCTGCCATTCTCTTGATTAGGCAACACACACCAAGCCAAGTCAAATTAGTTGTTTCAATTGGGGATGATGAGTATATTGGTGCACAAATAATGTAACTATGAGAGTTTTAGTTTCATCTCTGGTGTTGCTCTACTGCCAGCAGGCCTAAATAGTGCCCCGACGGAGTCATGTAGGAACACAAGCATCGCTCCACTACTGGCGAACCTGGTTAGTACCCCAACAGAGTTACTTGCAACACCTCTCTGCATAGGAAGCCTTTATCTTCTTTTGCCTCATTCATTTTTCATTTTTTTCATTTTTAGTTTTTATTTTTTTCATTTTTCAAAGAATTGTGCATAGGGACTAATATATTACAGAGGCAGAAGAGGGATCCTGACTTATTGAGAGAAGAAGAGGTTGTCCCTTCATCGAAGTATGTTATATATACCTCTGACATACTTGTTAAGGTTTTCCCCCTCACCTTACTCTACATGGCTGAGCTAACAAGGGTTAACCCAAAATAACCGATTAGAGTAGGTGGTACTATTTAACCATGCAAGCGTTGTGTTTTCACCAAGACTCAATCTAAACAAAATGTATTTTCCATTAGGGTATCATCGACTGGATAAAACAAGTTATTCATAGAGAGAGATGGTAATAGATAACTAAATGTTGATAGTTGTACAAGTCCTCTTATATTTTCTTGGATTTCCTCAATAGTTAAACATGGTTTCATGTGAGGCTAACCTATGGGTGCAAACAAGCAAAGAAAACAAGAAAGCAAAAAGACGAGGTAAAGCAAAAGAAAAAAATAAGAAAAGAAAACAAGCAAGCAAACCAAGCCAAGTAAGCAGGCAAAAAAACCAAGTAAGTAAGCAAACAAACATACAAACCAGAAAGCAAAGAAAAGCAAGAAAGAAAACACTACTCCTACTCATACGCTAAACAATGCATAGGCCTCCTCACGTAAAGTGATATCTCCAATACAGCCACTGGCCCATTGGATGGCCCATGGTGGTGAAGTCATGGTCATGAGAAAGATAAGTGTGTACAAAAAAAAATTATATAGAAAGAATACCAACACGCTTCATGTTTTAAAACGTCCATAGAAAATAAAAGAACAGAAGCACAAGATAAGCATTCTATGGACATATCATGGTTATGCAACACATTATGCACAAATGATAAGCAAGTACACACTTTTAACCTTGACTGATGAGAAAACATTAATAAAGAAGATAACTTATGTTTAGAAAGCATGCTATTCGTGTATGAATCCTCCAATGCGTGAGCGATGGGATCATGTGGTTTAGGTGGAGGAAGCGAAATCTATGAACTAGATTGATCTTCAATGCACACAGGAGAGTGATGAGGAGCCTTGGGTGTTTTAAAAGATTTCTGATCAGGAGTGGATTGAACGCAGGATAGAAAGGGCCTGGCATAACCATTAGCATAGGCTAAAGTGTCTCAACAACATGAGGGGTTTACACTTCATCATTAGGTAGATCATCAGAGACCAGTGGCTTAGAAAGATTAACAATGAGTGAATCAACATTGGGATCGAATGAAAAAGTATAGAGATCATGAAAACTACGATCAAAAACTTCAGGATGTTCATCAGAATCCTCATGATTTGATTAATCATGTAGAGCGGGTTGATGAGAAACAAGGATGTTCTCCCTTTGTGTTTTCGGACATGACAAATGACAGATTGGATGGATTTTCAGAGAAATATGTGTCCTCTCCACAATGAGATGACAGAATGACATCCAGTGTGTCCTGTGAATGATCATAATTAGAAACATCGAAAGAGAAATTTTCATAGTGAAAACCAAAAGTGGCAGAATCACAAGAGATGTTAGGATAAAGTGGATGAGGCAGGGATAGAAGGGGGTCATCCCTCACCGTGGGTTCCTCTTTAGATTCCCGCACATGCTCATCATGAATGACAGTGCAAGTTGGTTGCATAACATCAATTTTGTCAATAACTTGATCCTCATGAACACAAGATGTGGAGTCTGGAATGGGTAAACACAAAATAGTACAGTCTGGAGGATTAATCAAGCTAGAAGATGGAGGTTGAGGAACCAAGTTCACGTGACAACCAGTAGTCTTGCAAGCCAAATTTGCACATAAATCAAAAGTAGGTGGGATGGGAGGATGTGACATATCAACGGATGTGCGCGCACCTTAACCCACCATGCATTGTGGAGCAAGAGCTATTTGATGAGAAGAGGATAGACAATCACTTGTGACAGCAACCTTGTCCGTCTTGGATTTGGCAGCTCTAACACCATGGTATGCTGGGAGGGGTTCAAATGATTATAAGATTTGTGGATTTTTCGATATGTGAAGAGGATACTGAAACCTCTCATCGAGAAATTTCCATTCAATTTCATGTTTAGGAAATCAAAATGCAAGATTGCGAAAGTGTTTGTGAAATTGTTTAATGGGTGTTGGGCCTTAGTTTTGGTCTTATTTTTGCTCAAAGAAACTTACTTATCCATCTATTTCCCATCCATTTTCCCTTCATTTATCCCATTTTGATGTATATTTGATATCCATTCACGTATTTAATTTTAATTTCTCAATTTCTAAAATTTTTATGAAAATTTGGTTTTTAGTGCAAAATTGGCAAATTCAGAAATTCTCGTAATAGCTCTATGGTTGATATGGTTGCAGGACACTTGGGCACGAATGGAATGCATGGATGGATAGCTTGGGAACTAGGATTAAGCCGGCTATGCTTAGTTCGAACAGAACAAGCTTTATTAGGCCCATTTGGTGCTAGTCAATCATGACTAGTCATTCAGAAATCCCATAGAAATAGGGCAATTTTGAGATTCTATAGGATTGGTCATCTTTATTGGGATGGGAGTAATGAATTCGACTTAGATAGGTGGATGAGAGTAGATGGTTTTGTTTGAGTGAATATAGATCATTTTTTTTCATGAGACTTCTTATTTAAAGCCAAAACTTTGATGGCTTATGTATTGACTTATTATATACTTTTATGCTGTGACATCTTTGGATTGAGGAGTTAATTTGAAGACTTGTGTTATTATTATTTTGCTGTTCAATGCTATGGATGTGTGACTGAATTTAAGCTTCTGATATCATCTCTCAAGTGTGCAAGGCAAGGGTGGAGGGCCCCCATTCCAAGCCAAGTACACTTCCTTGTTAACTAGTTTTATTTCCTTGTAATCTAGTTATTGTAGAACTGGTTTTTCAAAGATTTATTTCAGATTGTTTTATGGTTCATGCATAGTGATTGATTTCATTAGTTAATATCTTATTCATCACTTTATCGAGTTGGAAAAACAGGTGTTCAAGTTGAGCATCCCTTCCACTAAAATGATGAATCAAAACTAGTTTCCTTTGTTTGCATGCAAGTAGTTTCTTATTGAGATTTTGATATTGAGATGAATGAATTATGATGGAATACCTTATGTGTCTCTTAAGTTAAGAGCTTATTTCATTAATAATTTATGCATCTTAAGTTCTTGGTTTTAATCTTTGATTCATTAAGTGGTAATAGAGGTGAAAGTGGACTTCTTGAGTCAAGAACCATTTCAATGTTTTTCCTCTTTTTAAACTGATTGAATTAGAGTTATAGAATGTATTACTTTTAGCTTTTGAATAACTTATCTTTCAATGTTTGATTACATCTGATCTTCACATATAGTGAACTTGCCTCAAAGCATAAACAACCCGGATTGATAAGAAATAATTGTGTTAATTTAGGTACACAAATTAGCTTAACATTTTGGCGCCGTTGCCGGGGAGGCAAATATCAGCATAGTCAATAGAAAGATAAATTTCAAAACAACAAAAACATTAGTTACATTCCTTTTTAGTTATGTTTCTTTATGCCTAGATATAGAGATCCTCAAGGTAGATTTATCAAAAACCCCCCACAAATAGAGATAGGATCATCAAACACCCCGTTATTGGTAATCCAATAATTGAGGAATTGGCAGAAAAACAAAGAACTGGACAAAGATTAACTTTGATTGAGAGGCAAACTTTTTTAGCTTGGGAAGCAAAGCAAAAAAAATCTTCAACTTCTGGAAAACAAAAAGAAATTATCAAAGTAAAACAACCTGTCTTTCCATCCATAAATCCTCCTATCTTCCAACAACCTGAAACTCCACTCAAAATTGAAACAAATCAACCAATGGCAGAAGAAGGACATGGATCTGTTATTTTCACTCCTGAACAAAGAGCTGAATATGAAAGACAACAAAGAGAATGGAGAAGAAAGAGAGAGGAGGAGGCAAAACAAGAAAATGATAGAAAGATAGAAAACGATCAGAGAAGACAAGAAGATGGTAATGATCAAGAGACTACCTTTGGCTTTCCAATAGTAGACACAAGTGCAATATTAGGAGAAGAAGTGAAAATGAAAAACATTCCACCTTTTGTATTGCCAAAATTTTATGGAATGTCCACGGAAGATCCTGATGCATTTATGTTTGAATTTGATATTCTATGTAAAACATATGGATACACTGATGACATTCATAAACTTCGTCTTTTCCCTGCAACATTAAAAGCAACAGCTTTGAAATGGTTTATGGGTTTAGGAGAACAAACAATAGCTTCTTGGGATGATATGAGATCCGTATTCCTTAAGAAATATCAAGATTATTGTAGATCTATAGATTCAAAGGAAGATGTTTTCAGAATGACACAACAAGAAGATGAAAGTTTAGAAGAATATTTGGAAATATTTGCATATAATCTACAGAAATCTTAACAACACTCTCTAAATCAAGAAACCATTCGAACAATATTTCTCAAGGGTGTAAGGGATGAATACCTTGAGATTTTGAATGTGATGGGTAAAGGAGACATTTCAAACCTACCATTCTATGAAATTGTTGAGTTATGTCAAAAATATTCTAGAGGAAGATCAAAAACAGGAAGAAGAGAAGCAAGTTCAAAAGCAGCAAAGTCAGCTGCAGGAGGGATAACAAGAGCTGAAATAGGAAGTTTATTGGAAAACTTCAAAACAGATCTCTTGAGTACATTAGGGACACAAGTAGATGTGCTAAAGGCAAACAAGAAGAAAGAAGAACAAGAACAAGCACTAGCAATCTTTTGTTCCAAATGTAGAAAGAAACATCCATTAAGAGAATGTCCTTTGGATAGTATTCAAGTTTGTGGTCTTTGTACAAAAAATCATTCCACAGAAAATTGTCTAAGATTGAAAGAATTACAAATGAACTCAATGGAAGAAGTGCCAGGAATAGAAGGTTTCTATTATGTAGCACCACGAAGACCATGGAAACCTAGGATGCCTCAACAAAATTAGCAACAATTCCCTCAACAAAATTACCTCTACCCACCTCAAAATCCTTGGATCCCTCCAATGCCATGGCAAACTTGGCCTCCACAACAATATTCACAACAACCTGTACAAGGTTGAAGAGGATATGGTTATGGAAACCAACCACCTCAACAGTATCAACAACAATACCAACAATAATACCAACAACCATTTGCATATCTACAATCCATACCATTTCAACAACAACATTCTGCATATCCACAATCCATCCCATTTCCACAGCAGAATCCACCACCGTTGTTGACCCAACCACAACAGTTACAGCTACCCACAAATCAACCTAGACCAACTCAATTACCAGCCCAACCAATGGCAAATCCCAATAATAAGGTGGAAAAATCTGCATACACTGTAGAGGAAGCAACATGTTTTCCCACATATTCGATTCTTCCTCTTAATAATGTCCATCTAAGGTCTGGAAAAGTGCTTAAAAAGGATTCTCCTCCAATCATAGAAGAACTAGCTGAACAAGGAGAATCACTTGAAACATCACAAACTGAGATACAAATTCAGAAAGGAACAAACATTACAACACAAACACCACCTTATCTTGAAAGGTTAGTGGAACAACAAAACAAAATAACCCTTCCTCAATTTGATATCTTAGATGAGTTAAAAAATTCTTATGTAAAAATTCCTTTGTTAAAGGCAATTAAAGAAATACCAATATATGCTAAAACAATAAAGGAATTGTGCATTAAGAAATCAGAGAAAAAGAAGAAGGATCCTACTACAATCCAAGTCATTGGTAAACTAGCAAGCCTCATGTCTACACAAACCATAGTAGAGAAATATATTGATCTTGGTATCCCTATGGTTACTATATCAATAAATAATTTCTCAGTACCAAACACATTAATAGACTTGGGAGTAGCTATAAATGTAATGACAATGGAGACAATGAAAACTTTGCATTTAAACAACATTAGATCAACTTCTACAATCTTAGAACTAGCGGATAGATCTAAAGTTGTTCCTAAAGGAATACTAGAAGATATCATAGTCTCTTTGGATTCATGGGAGTATCTTGTTGACTTCCTTATCTTGCAACCAAAAACAAATTTGGGAGGACATCCTCTAATCTTATGCAGACCATGGTTAGCTACTGTTGATGCCTTCATAGGATGCAGATCAAGAAGCATGATTATTTCACATGGAGATGAAAGGAAACACATTGCTCTTTATTCACCTGCACAATCAACTTCTTTAGAATCAGTGCTTGAAACTCAAGAAAAACAGCAAACTAAATCACTTTTAAGTATAAATTAATTCTTTGATTTTAGAGAAGAAGAAGAGAATGAAGACTTAATGGATCTTTTCATTTTAGAACCAAGTATTTCAGAGCAGCTTAGAGAAGTCCAATATGAAGCTGCAAGTAACCTTTCGAACCAATGCTTTCAGGAAACTTGTACTATTCAAACTCTGCGGAAATCTTTTATAGACATCTTTCCTGTAAACACAATTTCCAATCCAACAATAAAAAAAATTGAGGTATATCCTGGAAAACATCTAAACATTGGAAACGAGTTGCAATCAGCACAAGAGCAAGAGGTAATTACATTATTACAGAAATATTCAAAAGATTTTGCCTGGGATTATACTGACATGCAAGGAATCCATCCTAGCACATGTATCCACCACATCTATACAAATGATAAACTTAAATCTGTAAGACAACCTCAAAGACGAATGAATCCCATGATGAAAGAAATAGTGAAAGAGGAACTGCAAAAATTGTTAAATGTTGGATTCATCTATCCTATTTCAGATAGTCAATGGGTTTCTCCACTGGTTATTGTACCAAAGAAAAATGGAAAGTGGAGGGTATGTGTGGACTATCAAGAACTAAACAAGGCTACACTAAAAGATTATTTTCCTCTACCATTCATTGATCAAGTGTTAGACTCATTAGCTGGAAAGAAATTTTTCTCCTTCTTGGATGGGTTTAGCAGATAAAACCAGATAAGAATAGCAACAGAAGACCAAGGCAAGACAACATTCACTTGCCCATGGGGAACCTATGCATATAATGTTTAGCCATTTGGTTTATGCAATGCACCTGCAACCTTTCAACGAGCAGTGCTTGCAATATTTGCTGATCTAATTCATGAATGTGTAGAGGTTTATATGGATGACTTCACAATTTATGGAAACACATATAATGATTGCCTAAATAACCTTGAGAAGGTTTTGAAACGATGCATTGAAACAAATTTGTCATTAAGCAATGAGAAATTGTATATGATGTTGACAGAAGGAATAGTTTTGGGACACCATATTTCTGCTTCAGGAATTAAGGTGGATCCAGCAAAAATCCAAGTCCTCATAAACTTAATGCCTCCTACAACAGAGAAAGAGGTAAGAAGCTTCTTAGGCTATGCAGGCTATTATTGACAATTCATTGAAAACTTCAGTAAAATAGCCCAACCTCTCTTCAAACTATTAGCAAAAGATATTGAATTTCACTGGACAAATGATTGTCAAAATGCATTTCAAATTCTGAAAGAGAAATTATCAGTTGCACCCATTCTTCATGGGCCAAACTGGTCTTTTCCATTTCATATATCAACTGATGCATCTGATACCATGATAGGTGCCTCTCTTGGACAGAAAGAGAACTTGTTCAATTATGCAATATACTTTATAAGTAAGAATCTAACACCTACAGAATTGAACTACACAGTCACAGAGAAAGAAATGTTAGCCGTTATACATGCAGTAAACAAATTAAGGCACTATATAATAGGATATCAAGTTTTCATTCATACAAATCATTCAGCAATCAAATACTTGATGAATAAACCCATCACCAATGGAAGAATAACAAGATGGTTACTATTATTGCAAGAATTTAATATCACAATACAAGACCGGCCAGGCAAGGACAATCAAGTGGCTGACTTTCTGTCCCGCATACATTCACCCAATGATCCAAATCCGGTTGCAGATAACTTTCCAGATGAACACCTGTTTGCCATCACACTAAAAACACCATGGTTTGCAGACATTGCAAACTATTTATCTTCTGGAAAGTTTCCAACTCAATTCACTAAAAAGCAAAAACACAAAATTGTTAGAGAAAGCTCTAGGTATAGTTGGGTAAATGGTGATTTATTTTATACTGGTTCAGATTTGATAATTAGAAAATGTGTGCGAGAAGATGAAATATTAGACATTCTAAGAGCATGTCACGATGAACCATGTGGTGGCCATTTTGTAGATAAACGAACAGCATATAAGGTGCTGCAACTGGGCTATTACTGGCCATCCATCTTCAGAGACTCTAAGAAATATGTCAAGCAATGTGATAGCTGCTAGAGAAGAGGGAGACCAATCACAACAGATGAGTTGCCGCTGAAGCCACGGGTCCTCATAGAACCATTTGAGCAATGGGCACTTGACTTTGTTGGACCTATCAATCCACCATCAAATGGAAAGAGGTACATCTTAGTATGTACATATTATGTAACCAAATGGGCAGAGGCTAAAGCAGTGAATAGAGCAACATAAGATACAGTGGTCACCTTTCTTTTTGAAGAAATCTTTGTCAGATATGGAGTACCTAGAAAAATTGTAACAGATCAAGGAACACAGTTTACATCAACGTTGGTACGAGATCTAACAGAGAAATACAAGATCAAACACAGGAAATATACACCATATCATCCTCAAGCAAATGGGCAGGTTGAATCAACAAATAAAGTCCTAGAAAATATCATGACAAAAACAGTACATATGAACAGAAAAGATTGGTCTGAAAAATTAAAAGATGCACTATGGGCCTACAGAATCACATGGAAAAATACAACTGGTTTTAGTCCATACAAGTTAGTATATGGGAAAGAGGCCTTATTACCTATAGAATTTCAGATACACACATACAGACTAGCAGGTGAACTAGGACTAGACTTGACAGAAGCACAACAACAGCGGATCATGGAACTGAATCAATTGGATGAGCATCGTCAACAAGCCATGGAACATACTACATTGGTGCAACAACAAAGAATGAAGTGGCACGACAGATATATCAAAACAAAGACATTTCGCAAGGGAGACTGGGCATTAATTTTTGACTCCAAATTCAAAGACTTCAAAGCAAAGTTCACAACACACTGGCTAGGTCCATATGAAATTGACGAAATCTTTGACAATGGAGTAGTCAAGATCAAGACAATCGACCAGGACTCCACCTCATTTATAGTAAATGGACATAGGCTCAAAGTTTATAATAGGCCTATCAGTAAAGAAGCATTTATGAAACAACTGATAGAAGATACAGAACTGGAACTCATGGCCCACCAGGCTCAGCCATCTTCCAGTCTTGTAGTTGAATAAAAAAATAGACTTAAAATAATAAACAATAAAAATAAAAAACATATAAAAAAATATAAAAAAAAAAACATAAAAAAACATATAACAAAAACAAATAATTTGTTTACAAGTGAAAACCAGGCAACTGGCACTTAGAAAACACGAATTCATAGGGGAAAACCAGGGCCACTTGGACTCTATGAATTCCTTATTCGTGTTCTATTGTTCTCCCACAATTTCAATGCAGGCACTCTCCACCAACAACTGACTTGAGGACAAGTCACATCTTAAACAAAGGGGAGACTTGCATCAGATCTTTAGCTGGAAAGCTAAAGTATAGAAGGAACTTGTATTGTCAACAGAGGGACCTGAAATAAGGAATCATTGCTGAGGGACCTAAAAGACCTACCAATGTCAAAACAACATATTTTGTAAGCAGTGCAGAGGGACCTGAAACAAAGAATCATTACAGAGGGACCTGACTAAACAATTCAAGAACCAGAGCATGAAGAACAAGGAGTAGAAATAAATTTGATCCATCTACAACATTTGATCAATTGATTTCATCCCACTTGTACAACCATCATCCAGGGGAGTATATGTATAGTCATTTTGTGCTTGAAAATTCAAATTTTTCTTAAAATTTTTTAGTTTTTGTTAAGTTGAAATTAGTACCTGAGGATATTCATTATCATTCATATCCTATATTCCCTATACATATCCTATAACCCTATTCCCTTTCATTTCCATACATATTCCCTATTTTCATTAACCCTATTACCCCTAAGTATTTTTCTTTAAGAGCTTAAAAAGACCAAACTGGGACAACTTTCAACCTACACATACAACTCAAGCATTAGTGATAGTGATGATTTTAAAATATGACCCAAGATGGTCATTTTAAAATTATAAAGATATGCTATACAATTCAAACAAAACTCATGCACTATATGGAAATCAAAGTTAATATATACCATATCAAACTATATACCATAGTCCAAATGATGTGAATGCGCTATAGTCATATATATATATATATATATATATATATATATATATATTATATATATATATCTTAACCCAAGTGCATATGATATAAGGTTAATACATATGGTATATGAAACAATGGTACAAAACATATGGTATATGATATAAGTGAAGGCATATAAAAAGGCGCATATGATATAAAGAATGGTGGACGACTGCGCGCAAACCATATGGCACGACTGTGCATATAAGCATTGCGGCGGGGCGTTGTCAAATTGCATACACATCATTGCAATACAAACAATGCTTGAATATAATTGCACGTATACGACGGTGGCATGGCAACCACTTGTCATTGGGCAGTGTATTGTACAAGGGTTATGCACATGCCGTTCAAAATAAAACAATGATTTGGCCATCCTCATGACACAGTCAGGCGACTGGTCAAACAGGACGGCCATACCAACCACGCACTGTAACACCAATGAATAAGAAGCCTCAGTACACCCATGAAATGGTCATGAACCGACTGAGTTCTTGCGTTGTTTAAACCACATTCCTCATTTCCAAATAGCTCAGAGAGATGGTGTTTGGAGCTGCAAACTAGTGAAAAGGAGGGTGAAGCGAGTATAGGAGAATTTAAGAAGGAAATCATCCCGGTTCTAACGTCCAGTGATCACCGATTTTCGAGATTCAATCAGGTAATGGAATAATTGTTTAAGCTTGACACACAGTGGAGTAGAAGTTATGAATTATTTGTTATTAATGGTTACGTTACTCTGCCCTTGCCACCAGTCAATTGAACGGTTGAATAGGGATTTGGAGCGCCGAATATTCCTCAAGCGCTCATTGATAACAGGTAACGTCAAAACCACAGCACCAAATCAGTTGATTCACTGCGTAAATCTTGGCATAAACTACTAGTGAATCGCGCTGCATTTAAATGTGAATGCATTGCATGGATAACACGTTAGGGTCTGGCATTTTATGTGGAGTTTTAACGGCGTGCCGTGTTCACAGCGAAATCTATGAATAGAGGAGGCACGAAATATGACTGTTATGGCGTGTTTATGTTGCATGGTGGTGATTGTTGATTGAATTGTGCGCGCTGTTGGTTGAATGCGCACTGCGCCTTTTTTTGCTTACACACTTTGTTTTGTTGCACGTCGTTCCAGTAACAATTCAAACAACAGTCAATCCAATATATCATATGCATGAAACGACATAAGTCTCTGTTATGAACCCTTGCTGCCTGCACATTAACCGAAACAGGGGATTGAAGTTTCTAAGGGTTGAACGACCCATGCCATGTGAAATTTTTGGTTGCCAAAGCGAGTTTTATTGCCGAGCCATTTAAAACTAAATGCGCTGTGTTTTTTTATCATTTGTGTTTTGAGGCTGAGAGTATGTTTATAATCTTCAAACTTTCATGCTGAGGCCGAGAGCCTTTTTGCAAATTTTTATGATATAGCCAAGAGCATTTTTGAAATTTTTCATGATGAGGCCGCAAGCGTGTTTATAATTTCCAAAATTTTGTGATACAGTCGAGAGCTTTTTTGCAAATGTTTTTGATTAGGCCGAGAGCCATATGCATGCGAAACACTCAGTTTTCTTGGTTGTACATACACAGTAAAACGATGGTTTGATTTTGGAAACAATATAAGGCGATGAGCATACATGGACATTGTTTGCATATGTATTTTGTTTTCAAGAACATAGATTAGCATATTGAAAGGGGTATACAGGTGTTTGCTTGCTTGAACAGGGAACTAAAACAATGTTGTTGCAGAGAGAAGAGTAAACAGAAGTTAAGGAAATCAGAGTTAAGTTGTTGAGAGGAGGAAGGTAAGCTTCTTTGCTTTCAAAATTTCATTTTGAAAATGAACAATAGTTATATTTTTTATTGTCAAGATGAAATTAGTAACAGCAGAGGAATTCATTCACTGGTTTTCAGAAACAATGTCAGTCATATTAGAGCCAAAATTTCAGATAGAGAGCTAGGGGAAGGAAACTATAGAAAAACTTTACCAAGCAGGGATGATAAGCTTTTTACCAAAATTTGATGGCCACTCTAAACAGATAACCAAGGACTTTATAAATAACTTCAGTCAAGACCAGACACGGGTAGGAGATGTCATTATTCCTATAACCCAGGAATATCTTTCCCAAGCTTTAGATCTACCCATGATAGGTGAGAAGTATTACAAAGGCCTGCACTTCAAGGAGAAAGCTTGGAATTTCTTTCTTGAGAAGAACCGGAAAGGGACATTTGATAGAACAAAAGGGATACCCAGGAAATGGTTCGATGAACCATGGAGTGAGTTGGTTTTGGTCATCCAGAAGTTTCTGACTTGTGATAGAGGATATAGCGTTGCCCACTTGTATCATGTCAGACTTCTGCAGCATATTAAGGGAGAGGATGGGATTAACTTGCCTTATTTCCTATATAGGAGCCTCTTGAGAATGATTGAAACTGTAAAACATGAACACAGGCCTAAAGAATGACAGATTTACCACCAAGGATTGATCAAAATCCTAGTTGAGCATCAGGTGAGGTCACAGGGCATAGTGTGGAGAGAATTCATGTCTAAAAATCAGTTCATTGAACAGGTTAATGAAGTACAGGATAAAACAGAGCAGGAAAATAGAGGATTGATGAACTCACCCTTGTATCCCAGAACAAGAGCTAAACAACAGAATAACATGGCCATGCAAGAAAATGAAACATCTGTTATGTCTATTCCTAGAAGATTTAGGAAAAAAAGTCCCATTGACTTAGACAAGGAAGTAGAAACATATTCCCCAAGACAACAAGAAGAAAATGATATTGCACAAGAAGTATTTGAGAAGGATTCTTCATATGATGATGCAGCAGTAGCATCACTAATGAAAAAAACACAATATTTTGAGAGAGAAATCAATTTGGGAAGAATCAGGGACTTAACTGACCAATTGGAAATTAGCAAAATCTTGGAGAAACAATTAAAAGAGGAAAACAAGGCAAATAAGAAAGATAATGCTAAATTGGTTAAGGAAAATGAAAAATTAAATGAATAATTGGGGAGACTAAAAAGGAAAAATGATCTACTTTCTATGCAAGCATTTAAATGGCTAAAGGAAAAGAACATGTTGCAGGTAAAGTATGAAAAACAGAAGGTCAAAGCAACTTTTTTCAGGGAAAGACATGACACAAGTTTGGATTGTTTGTTCAAGGTAGCACAATAGCAAGCATCTATAGGTACAACATCTACTACAGAGAGAAGAAAGTCAAAGAGGAGTAAGCAAGCATGGGGACATGCTTGATGATAAGCAAGGGAGAGATGTTGGGCCTTAGTTTTGGTCTTATTTTTGCTCAAAGAAACTTACTTATCCATCTATTTCCCATCTATTTCCCATCCATTTTCTCTTCATTTATCCCATTTTGATGTATATTTGATATCCATTCACGTATTTAATTTTAATTTCTCAATTTCTAAAGTTTTTATGAAAATTTGGTTTTTAGTGCAAAATTGGCAGATTCAGAAATTCCCGTAATAGCTCTATGGTTAATATGGTTGCAAGAAACTTGGGAATGAATGGAATTCATGGATGGATAGCTTGGAAACTAGGACTAAGCCAACTATGCTTAGTTTGAACAGAACAAGCTTTATTAGGCCCATTTAGTGCTAGTCAATCATGACTAGTCATTCAGAAATCCCATAGAAATAGGGAAGTATTGAGATTCTATAGGATTGGTCATCTTTCTTGGGATGGGAGTAATGAATTCTACTTAGATAGGTGCATGAGAGTAGATGGGTTTGTTTGAGTGAATATAGATCATTTTGTTTCATGATACTTCTTATTTAAAGCCAAAACTTTGATGGCTTATGTATTGACTTATTATATACTTTTATGCTGTGACATCTTTGGATTGAGGAGTTAATTTGAAGACTTGTGTTATTATTATTTTTCTGTTCAATGCTATGGATGTGTGACTGAATTTAAGCTTCTGATATCATATCTTAAGTGTGCAAGGCAAGGGTGGAGGGCCCCCATTCCAAGCTAAGTACACTTCCTTGTTAACTAGTTTTATTTCCTTGTAATCTGGTTATTGTAGAACTGGTTTTTCAAAGCTTTATTTCAGATTGCTTTATGGTTCATGCATAGTGATTGATTTCATTAGTTAATAATTTATTCATCACTTTATCGAGTTGGAAAAACAGGTGTTCAAGTTGAGCATCCCTTCCACTAAAATGATGAATCAAAACTAGTTTCCTTTGTTTGCATGCAAGTAGTTTCTTATTGAGATTTTGATATTGAGATGAATGAATTATGATGCAATACCTTATGTGTCTCTTAACTTTAGAGCTTCTTTCATTAATAATTTATCCATCTTAAGTTCTTGGTTTTAATCTCTGATTCATTAAGTGGTAATAGAGGTGAAAGTGGACTTCTTGAGTCAAGAACCATTTCAATGTTTTTCCTCTTTTTAAACTGATTGAATTAGAGTTGTAGAATGTATTACTTTTAGCTTACGAATAACTTATCTTTCAAGGTTTGATTACATCTGATCTTCACATATAGTGAACTTACCTCAAAGCATAAACAACCCGAATTGATAAAAAATAATTGTGTTAATTTAGGTACACAAATTAGCTCAACATTTTGGCGCCATTGCCGGGGAGGCAAATATCAGCATAGTCAATAGAAAGATAAATTTCAAAACAACAAAAACATTAGTTACATTCATTTTTAGTTATGTTTCTTTATGCCTAGATATAGAGATCCTCAAGGTAGATTTATCAAAACCCCCCATAAATAGAGATAGGATCATCAAACACCCCAGTTACTGGTAATCCAATAATTGAGGAATTGGCAGAAAAACAAAGAACTGGACAAAGATTAACTTTGATTGAGAGGAAAACTTTGTTAGCTTGGGAAGCAAAGAAAAAACAATCTTCAACTTCTGGAAAACAAAAAGAAATTATCAAAGGAAAACAACCTGTCTTTCCATCCATAAATCCTCCTATCTTCCAACAACCTGAAACTCCACTCAAAATTGAAACAAATCAACCAATGGCAGAAGAAGGACATGGATCATTATAGTGGGTTCCCTTGAAGCTTGAATGTGAACAATGAGCATGCAATGTAATCCTCTTGGATTTCATTCCTCACACAAATGGCTAGGAAGGAAACTCTGTGTTTAAGACAGGCTTCTCCACCTTCACCTTTGTATGTATTATGTGAGAATTCATTCTAGAGGTCCTCTAGGATTTCAAACTCATTTCCAAAAGATAAACATCTCGAAGGATAAATTGTACAGTTAGTCATGGTAGATGTGGGAAGCTTCAAAACAGATTTTGAGGACTAAACTTGTCATTTGACCCTCCTTCTTGTACCATAAATGTTGACAATGTTGGACCTGGATCTCCCCAATAAGAAGTCCCAACTAGACCTCAGACCGTTTGGAGTAGGAGTCCCAATAATGGGTAGTATAGTAGTGCCTTGACTGCGATAACACGCAAAGGTAAGTAGGATATCCTTGTCAGAAGCAAGGGTGTGAGGTTACAACAAGTCAGCAGAGATGTATGGGGATGTTCTAACACACAGAAGGAGAAATAAGTGTGTCCCTTAAAATCCTTTAATAGTACGCAACCTAAAGGGGAACACATGAGACGTAAGACATCACAAGCTGGAAAGTAGAATAGTCAGCAATCCAAAGTGATGAGTTAAACCAACAATATGCTTCAATAAGACTCATATAATCACATATGTAATACTCCATACATAACTATGTAAGTTAAAACTACATACATTTCTATATTAGCCAGAATAGTTGAACTACAGTAACAACATATGCATGAAACGTGCCAGCTCTGTTATATATATAAATTGAAAGTTCAATCCATACATACAACCATGAAAGCCACCAGCCCTAGTAGTGTTACGTAATAGTCAACACCGCATGCTCTTCCAAAGAGATGTACTCATTCTGTACTTTAGAGAAGCCAAGGCTCATCAGAATACTCTCTGAGCCCTCTCTACAAAATGCATAGAAAAATATTGGCTCCCAAAAGCCTGTTCTATGAGTTATGAGGTTCAATATATAGCAAAGGGTTGGGTGACCCTTGATATTCCCCTTTGACTCTTAGACTACCCCCTAGAATCTTCAACTTTGTTATATATAACTCTTTACATTAAATATGACTATTTGCATTCCACTAATGACACTTGCAATTTCACTTTAAATTACATTTGATTACAACAGTTATGGCTCATAGTAGTGAGGTGGCCAAGAAAACCCATAACACAACTCGACATGACACTATGACATGTACTGTCTCACTGTGGTGTCCATATCAAGTTGTTGTGCTGCTAAGTGATGGATTTGTTCTTGGATGTACTTCATCTTCATCTCCACATAGCTTGGTGCTACGGGATCTTCAATGGCCTAGGTCTTCAAAAGATGGTCCCATGCATGTGTTTCTTTTGCTCATTCAACTGCAAGCAAGTCTTTTAGCACACACTCCTTATTCATCCTGTTCGTCATCGCGCTATGTTCCATCAATGTACCTTCTCCAGCTATCACTCATGACTAGACAACATCAAATCCAAAAAGCTCTAAGTATATCATGATGCATTATCTTTTGGTTCCAGGTGCAGGTTACTAGTAGAGACAATAGAAACTACGCATGGTACATTTCATGTCGGGATGAGGGGCTCCGGGGAACCGTTGGGGAAAACTGCGTAGATATCACTGGAAGGTAGATTCACACAATCCGGGATAGTAGTGATAGCTATGGGACAGAACCTAGTTGGGAAAAACTACACAGTTCTGAGAATCTCTTCATTGGAGTCGAATGTTCCCCTGAAGAAATTCAAATTTACACCGACCTTTTCAAGGAATTTTGAGATGTATTTTCTTGGTCTTATGAAGAAATTCTTGGCATCGATCCTTCTATAGTTCAACATGAGATCAAGACATATGAAAACGCCAAATCAGTTTTTTAAAGGCTTTGACCGGTTAATCCTAGGAAAGCAGCAGCCATTAAAGCTAAAGTAGAGATGCTGCTAAATGCGGGTTTTCTATTCGCTATTCCTCTTACCAATTGGGTTTCTAATCCAGTCCCTGTGGTTAAAAATCAAGGAACAATATAAGTATGCATCCACTTTAGAGACCTAAACAAGGCTTTTCCCAAAGATAATTACCCCGCGCCATTTATTGATCAGATTATTGATCTGTGTGCCGGTAATGAGATTTTCTCCTTCATGGATGGTTTTTCTAGTTATAATCAGATCCCTATCCATCCTAAAGATCAACATAAGACAACTTTTATATGTCCTTGGGGTTTTTCTAGTTATAATCAGATCCCTATCCATCCTGAAGATCAACATAAGACAACTTTTATATGTCCTTGGGGTACCTTTGCATACAGAAAGATGCCTTTTGGTCTTAAAAACGCCGGAGCTACCTTCCAGTGGGCCATGTCATATGATTTCCATGACATTAAACATATCATCGAAGCATACTTGGACGATCTAACTGCTTTTTCTCAAAAGAGAATTGATCACCCTAGTCATCTTCGAATGGTTTTTGAGAGATGTCAATTTTACAAAATCCGGTTGAATCCCAATAAGTGAGTTTTCATGGTTACATCTGATCGGTTATTAGGGTTCATTGTGTCAAATGAAGGGATTAGGGTTGATCCCTTCAAGGTAGAGGCAATAGTTCAGTGGCCTCCCCCGTCCTCAATTCGGCAACTTCAAAGTCTTAAGGGAAGGCTAATTTCTTAATATGGTTTATAGTGAATTATGCCGAGATCACTAAAGGGTTCATGCGTTTGCTACGGAAAGGAGTTCCATTTGTATGGGATGAATTTGCACAGCGGTCATTCGATGCCTTGAAAAAGGCATTAGTCTTTGCTCCACTTTTGAGTCCACCGGATTATGGTAGGGACTTCCTTTTATATCTCGCTGCAACATAATCAACCATAGGTATGGTTCTCATTCAGGAAGATGATGCTCTCACAAAGCATGTGATTTATTATTTAAGCCGAGTCTTGATAGGTCCTAAACTTCGCTATTCTCCAGTTGAGAAGTTGGCCTTGGTAGCTGTCCATGCTGTCCAGCGGCTCCGCCATTATATCTTGCTACGCAAATTTTTTTTCTTAGCAACAGTCAATCCATTTGAATTTGTCCTCAGTAGGTGAGTGATTGGGGAAAAATATAATCAATGGATAGTCATTTTACAAGAATTTGATCTCGAATTCTTGTCCGCCAAGTCGAAGAAATCTATGGTTTTTGTCGAGCTAATCACCGAGATGCCTTGTGGAGAGGATACTATTTATGAGGAAAGTTTTCCCGACAAACATTTATTCCTCATCTCTTCACTTGACCCTTGGTATGGAGATATCATTGTCTATCTCCAGACTTCGAAGTTTCCCTCTACTTTCTCTAAGGATGAACACTGAAAATTACGTCACCTGGCTAAAAATTATGTTATCATTGTTGATAAATTATATCGACGAGGGGTTGATTCAATCCTTTGATGCTATTTAACCCTAGAGGAAGCAGAGTCAGTGCTCAATGACTACCACAATGGAGCTTGTGGTGGTCATCTTTCATGGCTTGCTACAGCTCAACGTATCTTGCATGCCGACTATTTTTGGCCTTCTCTCTTCAAAGATTGTGTTGAAGTGGTCAAACAATGCCACCCCTATCAAATCTATACTCAAAATATACACACACCTCTAGCTCCTCTTTTTCCTGTTGTCACTGTCGGTCCTTTTATTAAGTGGGGTATTGATTTTACAACTTGTAATCCACCTTCAGCAGCGAATCACAAGTACATTATCATGGCCATAGACTACTTCACGAAGTGAGCTGAGGCCATGCCCACTTATAAAAACGATAGTGAAACAACGACATTGTTCCCTTTTAATCAGATTATCTCAAGATTTGGTATCTTGAGAGAGATTGTCACTGACCATGGCAGTAATTTCTAGAATCAACTAATGTCTGAATTGGCTCTCAAATTGGGTTTTTGCCAGGAAAATTCGTCTCCTTATTATCCTCAGGCCAATGGACAGGTCGAGGCAGTGAACAAAACCCTCAAGATGATCCTGCAAAGGATGATCGACAAAAATTGGTCCAATTGGCATCTTATGTTGTATTCGGCTCTTTGGGCATACTGAACCTCCGTAAAGACTGCTACAAGTTTTACACCTTTTTAGTTAGTTTATGGGATGGAATCTATCTTTATTGTTGAATGTGAAATCCCATCTCTTAAGTTAGTTGTTGAGCTCCTTCCTAAGACTTCTAGTCTCGAAGAGTGCCTCCTTCATTTGGAACATCTTGATGAGCAGTGTCAAGATTCCACCACAGTTAATGAGGCTCATAAGAAAAGGGTTAAAACTCAGTATGATAAAGTTGTCCATCCTTGAGTCTTTTCTGAAGGTGACCTTGTCTTGGTCTATGACCAAGATAAGGATGCCTTGGGGGTAGGCAAGTCCAAGCCTATGTGGTACGGTCCCTTTATAATTAAACAAGTTTTAGAAAAAGGGTCGTATGAGTTAATCGATTTTGAAGGAAACAAGTTGGCAGAGCCCCTAAACAGTGTCTACCTCAAGAAGTACTTTGCTTAAGTAGAAGCTAGGTAATGGATTCTTTGTACATTTTGTATATTTTTACATATCTCATCGAGCGTTTTTGATATCAACACTTTCTGGTCTACTGTGACAGGTGTTGATGGATGACTTGGTCTATTTTGGATTTTCCGATGGTGCTAATCAGCACACTCGGAACCTCGCATCCACAACTTTGGTACTCTACTATGCAACTGGTCAATTGATGGTCTCAAGGGGAGTATGCATTGGTCCCGCTTCAAATAATATGGCTAAGTATACTGTCGTTATTAATTTACTATCCGAAGCAATTTCTTATGAAATCAATTCGTTGGTAGTCTATCTTGATTCACAATTGATAGTGTCACAATTGAATAAAATTGATCGGGTAAGGGATCCATGTTTATATCACCAGTATTTAAGGGTGAGGTTGTTGCAAAGATCATTTACTTATATTAATTATTTTCACATTCCAAGATTTCATAATTGGCTAGCTGATTCTATTTCTAATCAAGCATTAGACTGGCACATCAATCATTCATCATAATAAATTCAAGCATCAAAAGGTCGAACTGTATATATATATATATCATAAAACATCTCGAGTGTACATAAGTGTGTCCAAAATAATATAAAAAATTGGGACTCAAATGCCCATAATAATGCCTAGTACATCTAATGCCCCAACTCAGGATGAGCGGCTGAGTAGGCAACTACTGAATTGCCCACACGCCTAAGAGTGCGAACCCAGTCTTGTGGCATGCCAACTACATGACGTTGCATATCTACAGGAAGATCCTCTATGGCTACCATTGGTACTCGGTGAGTTAGTCTCACCAAGTGCCGCTGAATTGTGTGTAGAAGTCGCTCTATATTGGCAGCTGCCTCTTTGACCCCTCAGCTGTGACATCCGTGCCATGGGAACCCATCTAGTCACAATGGCCCAATATATAGAACATGATCATCATATTAGTCATTTGAATCCTATCAAAAATATTTTTCAAAATTCATTATTATATTTGAAAAAATCACAAAAAAATCATAAAATCAAAAAACACTTAACATTGTCACCCCATGTTGCAGTCGATGGTAATATTAGATCGGGATCTCCTCGGAAGTCCAACCCAGCATAAGGGTAGTCATCTATGGTGATGATCTGCTACTCCCACAAGGAGAAGAAGTCATCATCAAATGTAGTCCGTGGGACATCCCCACCTCCTAGATGTTTCATCAAGTTAGCCCACCTGCCCATTCATGGATCTCGTGGGGTGCTGATTGAAATCGATACTCTAGGATGAAGTGCGGGGACCCTATCAAAAAAGAAAGAGAACAAAATAGTTCCATATCTGAAGTTTTTGGTTTGCCCTCTCTTGATGGAAGTAAGCTAGCTTTTCAGGCTGGCCAAAAGAGGAGTACACCAGTCAAATACGATGGTGAGACAATCTACTGCCAAACTCTTGACTAGCCATGATGCCTGGTGCAGAGAAGATGATCTGTTCACTCTAGCTATAGTGAACATGATTATCCTCAGTGATAAACTCTCCACATGTTTGATTGGAATTTTACTTCCAATCTTTTCTGGATGTCCCGAGTAATATATATGTACGTAGTCCTCGATCAAGAGACTCCCTCGTGACCTACCCCTGGAATGTACTACCTCTCCCCTTCGAGAAAGGCCTGTGATGAAATAAATGTCTTCCACTTCTATCCTAAGTGCCATCTAGTCAATCATAAATGAATCATCCTCGATGCTCCAGTAGTGAATAAACATCTCGAGCAGGCGAGTGTTTGCTTTCATATTTGTCATTTTAAAGAACTTTAGAAAACCACATCCCCGTAAGCATTAGGATCATTCATAACCTCATCATCCACTGAGGTATGTTCTCTTTCTCGCCAAGTGACTGGCATCCTGAAGAAAAAATGAATTTAGACCGTTAGTTTTTTTTTGTTTGAAATGTTCACGGCGTATAAATGGGTCCATTTTACACACAGTCGTGTGTAGGGCCTGCGTATATGCAGGTTTCATATCCAACCCATGTATACGCCGCGGTGAAATCTCTCATAAAAATTCGATGATAAAACATAAATTAAAAATTCTAAAACTAGTCACAACTAAATGCAAGACAAGTTTAAGGGTTACCTGGTGATTTTGAAAGGATCCGAACAGTTGAATTTGGCGTATGGAAAATTTTGCTCCTTTTGCTCCACTCCTTTGCTCTCAAACTCAAATCGTGAAAATGGTGAGTCCAAAAACTATTTTATAGACTTTGAAAATGCAAAATTTTTTCAAAACTTGATTTTGTTTGGTCTCATGTAATTTTTAACTTGGGAGCTTGGAATGTCGAGTATGGTTTCATTTTCAGGACATTTTGGATGTTTTTTTGACAGTTTCGAGATGGTTCCATGACTGCTGACCCATCATGGTAGGTATCGTTTTCTCACTGGAATATAGGTTAGGGAAGCCATTTTTCCATTGCATTATGCATACTAGCCTCCATTTTTCGATACACTTGCCATAAGGTCGATCCCATCATGTTATGGTTTGTAAACCACCTTCATTCGTTGATTTTTAAATCATGACACGATGGTAGAGTCATCCTTTTCATGGGCATCGTAGTTAGCACCTCACTGGCAGTTGTTGCCCATGTTGCTTTGATCTGAGTAGGCTCGGGAGTCCTCTATAGTCCCGACATGACTTATGCGATGAAGACTCATTCTTATTTACTTCTTCACTTCGTTTTGGCCTTATTCCCTAGAGGCTCCTTTGTGTTGAGTTGTACTATTGCATTCCATTTTGACCATTTGCACCTTTTGGCCTTGAGCCAGCTTCACTTGGACTCGTGTTTAAGCCAACTTTTGACCATGACGACTGCAAAATCAAAATTGCATGCCTTTCACTTCTGCAACTTGACACACCTTGACCCGTGGAAGGAACACACCTTTGAGTGTCTTTGACCAGTTTTCATCTCCCTGCATTGAGCATAGGATTGTTCCAGTCCCAGGAACTAGATCGTCTGCTTCACTGACACTCGTTCTTTCCACTACACTATAGCATTATTTTATTCTTTTTCCAACTTAAAGAAAAAGACAAAAAAAATATATATTCCAAAAAGAGCGGGAACAGGACAATATTTTCACTTATTATTGGTAGCTAGAGTCAGTCGTGTCACCCTTGAACAAAGCACTCGAAACAAAGTCTCCTTCGTTTGGGCAGGATTTAGTTTGACTTAGGTACACCTTAACCTTGTTATTGAGTCAGTTCTCCTTTGATTGGTTATCTCTTCCAGTCATATGTAGGGTTTGTTTGTGCCTCCTTCATGACGAACTTATACAGAGTCATCATATGCTACCACATAGTCACATTGAGTCGTGCTTTTGTTCAAGGGAAGTTAGCCTGAGTCAGCCTCTCTGCGGTGTCTCTTGACTCATTTTTCAGTCAGCCATTCCTGGTTGTCATTATCTTGTCTATTATCACATCAATTATATTGGTCCTTTACTCGTGCCAGTTTGAGAAGGTCCCCATTGACTTCTTGCTGGCAGGTCTTGTCCTTATCGATGATGACATCTTGCTCTGAGGATAGGCTTAGAGCTGCACCCTAGCCCTATTTTCATTATTGATAGATCACCTTGTGCTCAGCATTGATCAGTATCATGGGTCTTTGACTGAGTGGTTTCCCTTGTGTTCGACATAAACTTACATTATCACACATGGGGATTCGTGCAATACCTTGGTTTCCATTTGACCCTATTGGTGGATACCTCACCTCTGTGTCAGCTTTCATTATTGGTTGGTTTAGAGGGTTTCTATCGTGCGCTAGCCACATCTTGTGTATGCCGGAAATGTGCTTTGGTCGGGTTACTACATCTTTTTTGTCTAGTTCCTTCCACATTATTGGCCTATGGGTTACACGTGCTAGATTGATGAAGGATGCCTTAATGCATTCCTTCTAGTGGATCTTTCCCTAGAGACTACCACTCATTGCTCTGGGGCAAAGATCTAGAGTCCATTTGGTAGTACCTTAGGGTTTGCAGTCATTAGTGGGAGATCCTTCACTATTGACAGTGGGAAACCATCCTTGTCTCCTGATTGATAGATTCTTACAGGTGTTCGACTTCAGCTCATTTATTCACACTTGTTAGATTGTACTGGGTACCTTGACGCTCATTATCATTATCGGTGAGTAGTTTCGCGTTTGTTAATAGTATACATCAATGACCGGTAATCAAATGATTTCTCACATGGTCGACTTCAGGTCATTTATTCCCATGGTGTAGAAATGTGCCACGGTGGTTGGTGAATACCTCAGGTTGCATCAGCATTCATTGGTTCACTTGACAGTTGCTCCTGTTGCTGCTAGTTGATACCATTCCACCTTATATGTTGCAGTCATTCATGGCGACATTCTATATGCTGGCACCTGAGTCTGCAGTGTAGTACCATCTTACTCCATCATGTTCATTTGGTACTTTTATATCATTGATCCACTTCATCCTTCAAAATCATTGACATTCTTATATGTGATATTCAGACATGTACTTGTTCGATCATGATCAAATGATCCATTATGTATTTTCCAGTCTTTTATACTTATATACTTAGTGGATCTGCTTGTACTTGAAATGTGGACATGTTGTACTTTCTCTAAGCATGGTATGCCCACCTTAGACAGTGTTTCTTTCAGATCTCCTTGTGTGGCTTGGCAGGCTAAACTCTGGTGAAGTCCTTCTCAGTTTTTGACAGATTTCCTTTCCATGGACTTGCTTAATACATTTTGGCCATCATGTACCCCTTCTGACCTCATATATTAGGGGGCATATGTTATAGCTCCAAATATCACTCTTGATGTTTGTGATGCTGCACTCATGGCCTAGGGAAACCCCTCCTTCCAGACCTAGTCCAAAAATTTTAAAAATAGTGTTTTACTCCCTATACGTGACATTGCCCTGAGCTAAATGCCTGTGTACGTGGGTCTGTGTATACCCAACCCACGTATATGTCTCAAAACACTTAAAAAACTTAAATCTCCTTAATTTCGGGCGGAGATCACGGGTTTCACCTATTGATGACCTATTAGTGCCCGTGGCCCAACTGTTCCCAACAAATTTCCAACTAAAAAACTACTTTGGGAGAGTTATAAAAGGCTTCAATGGGAAGGCCTAAGGGGGAGAGAATAGAGAGAAAGATCACTCTGCTGAGATTATCCCTAACCAGGTCTAAAGATCCTTGTGTTTCCAGCACTTCCCCCATTTACAGGAAACCCTTTTTTCCTTGTGTGATGATGTCTTTCTACTACTTGAGATATCATGGAGTAAGTCATGGAAGGAGTTTGTTGAAGGCTTGAAACTGGACGAATCCGGAGGAAGGTTCCACTTGGAGCCTGTGAAAAGACGACTCAGGTGAAATCATTCCTTTATGTACTTTAGTTATCTATAATAAAAGAAATACTTGTCTCGTTCCTGATATAAATCTTCTTCATGTTTATGATATCAATGTTATGATTCACATATGAATGGTTGTCTTAATTGTATAACTAACTACCTTTCAATATGATATGAAGATGATTTCTTTATGATGCTTGGTCCATATATTGTTGTGCTTTCTTGAATTGATTGTTTTGGAGGTTGAAGAAGCAAAAGGAACTCCAAGAGGGTTTGGACCCTGGCTGGATTTTCCCAAATAAAGGACCACCAGTTGCGCCTGTCATCGTAGAGTTTGTTTATATTAGCATCATGGCTGTGTGGAATGTGTGTTTCTCTATATAGATAACCTCCGATCTACTAGGGTATCAATCCAAAACCATAGGGCAATTTATCTCTTAACAATCGCCAAAGTATTATGGTTCGTATAAGGTGTTGCAAAAGCTTGGTACTATGGCATGCATATTGGAACTTCATACATCTTCCTGAGTGCACCTAGTTTTCCATGTTTCATGCTTAAAGAAGGTTATAGGTGAGAAGATCCCATTTCAAACAATATGTCCAAAACTTGATGAGGAAGTAAAAATCATGTTGGAAACTGAAGCAGTCATAGAAACAAGAACTCGACATATATAGAATCAATCAATTTCAGAGTATCTCATCAAGTGGAATAACTTACCCACTAAAGATTCCACATGGGAGGATGAAAATTTTATATAGAAGCATCCAAAACTACTCAAGCATTGAGGGCAACACTTTTTTGAAGGAGAGGGGAATGCTAGGTCCCTATAATACTAGTGTATCCCTTATTATTATTGTCATTGTAGCCCCTTATTGTTATTGTTGTGCCCATGTTGTACCCATATTATTATTATTGTGCCCCATAGAAGTCCACTATTGTTATTGGTGTGCCCTTTACATAATTATTGTTATGTAAGCTCTGATTATATTGTGACTCCTTAGACTCCTATATATAGAAAGGGGGTATTGTCATTTATATCATTCAAGAATTGTTCATTCATGTAATGTAAAGGAGGTTTCCCCCTCAAAGAGGCTCCATTTTAAGTCATTGATCTATCTCTTTCTTCTATTTTATGAGATGGTTGCATAAAAGTGACCAGATTAATCTGAGACATAGTTAGCATATTTAGAATGATTATAATAATATTAAATTATTTTACATATTTTTTATAAAATTAATCATATTTTCTTTGGCTGCACATGACTAAAACCAACCTAGATCCATATTAACTCTAGATCTATCAAGCACTGAGAGGGATCAAATCTCTAGAGAGATTTGATCCCTCTTGGTGCTTGATAGACCTTGTAGATTTGTTAAGACTACTATTCCCACTTAATTCCTCATAGCCAAGAACCTGTTCATGTCATTCACTTGTATAAGAAATCATTCTCCCACAAGAATGATTCCTTACGACACTATCAGACAACAACATAAATACATACATATGTATATAATCACCAACATAAAATAGTTATGATCCCTAACGACCTATTAGACAAATCATACATACATATATAGACATCATCATAATCATAATCACAACATAATTACCAGATACCATAAGATCAAGGTTAAGAGAACTACCTTTATCTGTTCACAGCCTGCACAACATTGAGAACAAAAATTTCCAACATAGAAAAGGCATATGACGCCTCAAATCAATTTGCATTACCTTTCCTCATTAATTTTCTCATGTTTGTATGCCACCATCCATTTACCACAATGGACCCAACCTGTTCAACTGATTGTCATATTCTTACCTTCAACTACCCTTATACATGCATCAAGCTTCATCCGAGCCTTACATCACCTATTGGGTTTCATTTAAATCTTCCCAAGCTACATTAACTTTCCTCTTTCCCAACCAATTCTCAAGACTCTCAAAACATAAAAGGCAATACCAAGAAGCAAACAAGAGAAAAATATGAAAACCAATATCAATAAGACATCACAAACAAGGTGGCAAGGCATTGCGCTAGATGCAATCAAAACCAATAAATGAAGCTAAGAAAATCACAAAATACAGAAGGCACACAACTCCTAACAAACACCATGACTCAACCCCATGGGTTCCCAATGCCTACAAGGGAAATTACCTGAGCCTTATTCAATATTTCATGGCAGTCCTTTTTTTCCATGCAATCCCCTGTATCATACTGCCATAAACACATAATTGTTAGTGTATAAACAAACATAACAATATACCACTTATCTTACCTTGTTGTACCCAACACGCTGACCTGTAACTGAACTTGGGCATATATCATCTCTCAAGGGACTTCATTCCCTTGACAAATCTCGCCATAGCTGAAAAACAGCTTAATATATTTTCCAAATACATGTTTAGTAATGTAACATATATCCACATAATATTAGACAAAATCTAGGTTAAGAAGACTTTATGTATTCAAAGCATTCATTCGTTTAGAATTGCAATTTCCAAACATAGCCAAAGGAATTCTCACCCATTTCCTTTATTTTATCTTTACCTTGTTGCAATTGAGTCTTACTATGTACTGTCACATAACCCAATGGATAGTTATATAAATAAATCAACTATTACCTTACCATGCTAATACCAAACATATTTCCCTGTTATTGTTTACACATGTCAACCACGTGTTACAAATATCAAGACATCATGTATACTAATTTAAATCAACCTTTACCAAGTCTAACAACCATGTTATGACCAACAATCAACTCACATTCATCAGTCATAATATATAATGCTACAACTATCACTTACTTACACTGAAGTACATATCAACTGTCTCAACACATATGTGTTAGTAAAACCATCTTAAAATAAGATCATTTATTCAAGCAATCTCATAGACACATACTCATATCATGCAATTAATAAGCATTCAAATAATGAATAGATGATATAAGAAAAATCATACCTTAATGTATCTCATGGGAGGCTATCTTGTTAGCACAATCAATATAGATTAGAACGATATAACTTCACAACACATCAACTCAAACATAAATAAGGTCATGATATCCATGACAGTAACTAGCCAACGTATTCACATCATAGGCTCATAAACAATGTCCATTCATGCATAAAAATCACATATGCATAGTCGGTCTAGATTAGTACAACACACTACCATAATTAGGTTGACTCATTCATGAATTTCATAACCCTACCCATCTACATAGCCCAATCAAAATTAGCCTGATACATATAACATCAATATCGTAGTTGCAATGACCATAACCATCATGCACATGACCATAATGCATATAACAACAAGTTATTATCATTCATGACTAACCGAAGCATGTACTTATGACTACACTAATCAACTAGCATTTATCATATATGTAATGACAATAACAATATATGTCAAGCATATAAGTAACCCTAATTCTTATAACAAGCATTAACCACATACACACATGCCAAACATACAAACCTATATGATGATTTTCTCTCATCCCGAAGTCTAGTGCTGCAAATTCACTTAAATGACTTTCATCTCCTGCTCTATCTCAATCAACACATCAACATCACAACATATAAACAATATCATGATGATGCAAAATTCCTACAATAACCTCATGCATGACAACTATAACCATGACAATTCAAGCATAACAACATATATATACTGACATGCATAACACGTGCATATACAACTGACATCAAATAACAACATCATCAACTTCCTCATGGCAATACCACTGTAACCCTAACCAATACCATGCATACACAACCAATACATAGAACAAAAACATGAGAACACATATGCAACTAACATGAATGCAAGACCAAGACATCACCCATCCATTCCAAGGGGTGAACCATGCTCTGATACCATTCTGTAACACCATCCTCCCACATTTATCCAAGCCAACTTGTCCACCGGGGTAAACATGTGACAAAGAGTTACTATGATATGACTCAACCTACTAGATCACTTTAGGGAAGGGGAATGAACACAGGAAAACCTTATTGACCTTCCTCGGGAGCTATATGACCTAGAAGAGCTAAACCACCCCTCCAAGTACCCAAGCCCTAGGTCATGTCACTGAAATTACCCCCATTCGCTCCCATGACATGGGCATGCATGTGATTGGTACTCTCTAGGCACTCCTAGAATTCCTACAAGGGAGAGATTGCAGTCTTTTTCATCCAGTTCTGTGCTAGAGCCTGTGATATTTAAGAAACTCTTTTAGGGCTAGTCTCCAAACCACTACTCGAAACTTGATGAGACTTTTGAAGAAAATAAATGTTACCAAGACAAAGCCTCTAAAACAAAACTAGATCATGGATTTGACTGAATCAAGCCTCTCCATGACATACATTTCATTGAACACATCATGAACAAGTAATCTACTTGTCACAATATCATATCTAAGTATATGAATCTTATACTTATCTGAGAATCGCTAAGAATAATTGATGCCTTATCACAATAGTTACATTATCATATATTAGGTCATAGATTCATTGCTCAATCATTTACAAGTCAAAACATGATGAGAGCCATAAGTTTTCACTGTCATAAAACATATTCATAACCAACATATAAACAATAGAAATAATGAGGATACAACAACCATAAATTCTGCATATAATCCATTATTTTTACACCAAAAATACCAAGGTAAGGAACTCTTATTAATGAGTGCAAAAGGAAACCCGGTATGGGACTACCATGTTCCACCCAACCATAGATTGATTGAGCCAAGTCTCTGTTCATCCAGTCACCCCTATACCATATTTCAAGCATGAACGTGGGACTCATAACTGAAAGAAGAACAGAATGAGCATGGATGTCACCAAATTTTTCCACCTACACCATGAGGAATTTTACTGCCTCTTAGTCCCCAGGCTTTATGCAACTCATAGTTGATTGAGGGGTCACTAGGTGATCTAGGTGGATATTGGTGGCCACCCAACTATTCCACCTAGACCATAAGTTGGTTTCCGTTGTGTCCTTGTTTATTGCAACATTTACTATTTTTAGAAGTTTTGCGGGTCTTGAACTTTCAGAGCAGTTTTGACCCTCTAAACGACGTTTTATTGAGGTTCACAACAAGCCCATTACCCATTATTGTAGGTAAGGGCTTGTTTCATATATTGTAGTACTCGAAGATACCTTTCCAACAAGGTATAATAGACACCACATGAAGATAATATGACCATGTTACGACCTTGGGAAGTTGGCTACCTAACTATCCCCAATGGGCCCATAAACTCTTGGTGTTCCAGCTCCTTGGGTTAGGGTTTTGGTTGTTTAGAGTTTTCCCTTGTTGTTTAATAATAAATATTCCCTTAAGCCTCATTATAACATAGTTCAGAGGCATGTAGCCACCACATATCTTCTCATAAATAAATTGCTATTGCTCGAGCTAGTTTATTTCGATTATGTATGTAAGCATATTTCAGTATATTGATATTAATGAAATGAAGTGTTATTTTTGTTGCATATATGTATTTATGGTTATATCTATAACTTGTTGCGTTCATGTTTAAGTTCAATTTAGTGGTATCAAATCAGTCTTCTCTTTCTCTATTTTTATTTGCATGTCCCCAACGAGGTTAGGGTATAAGGCGTTAGGGCTCAAACTGGTTAAACCTTTTGAAGACTAACCTCACAAACCCTGACGACCTCCCACAAAGGAAGAAAAGAAAGATGAAGGGGAAGGATATCCTTTCAAAATATTGCTCGAGGAAGCCCTTGACTGACAAAGGAATGCGATGATGGATAAATTTTACCAGATCCTTCGACGACTACTCACAGGCGACACATATTCATCCAATAGCCACTCCTTTAAAGGTACAAGTTAAGTTTGATATTTCCATATTTGAGGGCTAGATAGATGTTGATGCCATAGGCAAATGGTTAAAGCTGTTGGAAGGATATTTTTCAGTTCATGACTTTTCCAATTGGGAAAGGATTACTTTTCACTTCTCAAAGCTGTTCAACACTTCAAGGATTGGTGGGAAAAAATTGTAACTAAAAGGACGAGAGGGAATCCTCACTATTCTCAGTCGCACCCACTTTAATTATTTCTGAGACCCCATCAAGGAACAATATTATCCTATTGGGAGCATATGAAGATAACACATAAAGTGGAGTTCACAAATGTAAATACCAATATGTTGCATAGTTCATAAATGTTTTCCACACCCTTTGCACGAAGCTAGGTATCAAGGATTTTGAGCGGCGTTTAGTACTCAAGTATTACGACTATGTACACAAGTACATCCAAGAAGAAATGGAGTTCTTGAACACCTCCTCACTCAGCATGACATACTGATACACTATCAAGATTGAGGATATGTTTAAACAGAAGAAGCAAGACTTTGGATTTGTGAATCTAAAACAAGGAAAAGGCACCCCCAAACCACAGAAAAAAGGACAAAACCAAGGTGGGGTGACCCAGAACAACCCGTCAAAGCTACAAGAAAAGAACAACACTACGAAGATAAATAAGGACACGAGAAAATGGTGTGAGTTACATAAGAGATCCACTGACAAAACAAGTGAGTGTCGGACCAAGCAGTCACTTGTAGCTGAGCTGAAGGCTTCCAAATCAGACGCATGTTCTGAATCTGAGTCAGAACCCGACAAGGGGAATGAAAGAAGGAAGTAGATCATTGATGCAAAGCCCATTGTCATCGTGGCCACCACCAAAATCCAAAAAAATGAGCCTGAAGATCAAGAGGAGGGAGAACGCCTATTCGACTCACATATGTGGGTGAAGGATATTTTGTTGTAGTTCATTGTCAACAGTGAAAGCCAAAAGAACCTAATTTCAAAATAGGTCATGAAGTGGCTAGGCCTACTGACTACAACACATTTGAATTCATACATCATCGGGTGGCTTCACCAAGGACGAGATCTTCGCGTCAACCAATAGTGTCATATTCCCTACAACATCAATCCCTTCACAGAGGAGGTATTGTGTGAGGTTGCTTTTCTTGAAGTTGGTGACGTATTATTTGGAAAACCATGCTCTTGGAAGTGACATGTTGTACATGCATCTCAACCTCGCTCTATTATTATTACTTTGGTAAATAAGTTATACAATGTACTAGATGTAGCCCTGCCTACAACCATCTCTTTGATCACTTCAAAGAAATGCAGTAAGATCATTTCCCATACCAGGAAATTTGTTTTCCTTATGATTTGTCCTCACGAAAAGAAGAATGTTGTGGCCAAAACTTCTAGACAAGGCATCTCTACATAGAAAGAGAAAATGGACAAGGTCATGGAGGAGTATAGGGACATTTTTGCCTCACCTATAGGGGTACCTCTACACTGTCAAGTCAAGCACTCCATCGATCTGACCCCAGGCGAGCCGCTACCCTATCATGGGGGCCTCACTTAATGTACCTCTAACATATCACGTGTGTTCATGGCACACTAAACAATACCCCTATTTTGACTACATATTGGAAAATACCCCCCAAAATCGCATTACTTAACCCCTACCAATATGAACCCAATACACCTTCTGAATTTAAAAACCCCTAATTTCACTAGATATGTAGGTATCCATTTTTTCATTAACATATTTCATACCCCTTTCTATTTTTCATTAACTTTGAGCTCCATTTTTTATACTAGCCAATATAAAAAACCTTTACCCCCTATATATCCCCCAATATATTATGTCACTTTTTCCTCAATACACATCCCACAATATGAACCCACTTGGTATGGTATTTCTCCCCCAAGTGAAGCCCCCGTGTACCCAATGCACTAATCTATAAATGCTTTATTTTGGAGAACAATGAGATCAAGAGGAAGATCCAGGAGTTTTTGTATAAAGGGAACATCAAGTGAAGGTCACCACCTTGTGGGAGCCTGATTCTATTGGTACAGAAGAAGGACGGGACCTGAAGACTTTATATTGACTATTGGGCGTTGAAAAAAATCATTGTCCAGAATAGGTACCCAATCACATAGATTGATGGCCTTCTGGACCAGCTTAAGGGGACCAAATATTTCAGCAAGATTAACTTGAAGTCTGGTTATAACCACGTGCCTGTCAAACCCTCCAATGGGTGGAATACTACCATCAAATCCAAGGAGGGGCTTTTCAAATGGTTGGACATGCCATTCGAGTTAATGAATGCCTTAACAACCTTCATGAGATTGATGGATGACATCTTACAACCCTTCACCAATGCATTCGTGGTGATGTATTTAGATGACATCCTGATCTTCAACTAGAGTTGGGAAGAGCACCTCCACCATATTCGATAGGTCCTTCAAACCCTACGACAACATGAGTTGTGTAAATCCAATTTGGAGAAATGAACTTTTGACATGACTCAGGTTCATTATCTGGGGTACATCATTGATAATCAGGGTGTGCATGTGAACCCAGCCAAGATATAAGTCATTCAGGATTGGCTAGCCCCAACCACTCTAATAGAGCTCTGCAAATTTCTAGTTCTTTCCAATTTTTACCGCAAGTGTGTATTGGGGTTCTCTCATATCACTTGGCCTTTAAGTCAAGTCACCAAGGGTGGAGCAAAAGAAAAGTTTTTCTTGTCTAAAACCCAATAGAAGGTTTTTTCTGAGTTGAAGTGTTGCCTCTACTCTGCACTAGTTCTCACATTACTTGACCTGCAGTAACCATTTCAGATTGAGACATGTGCTTATGATTATTATATTAGTGTAGTTCTTACTCAATAGGGGCATCCAATGCTTACCATAGTGAGACACTTTTAGACATAGTCCAAAAATATCCCACTTATGAAAAAGAAATGTATTCCATTGTTCAAGTCTTCCGTTAATGGAAGCATTTCATTCTGGGGAAGAAAACGGTCATCCACACAAACCATTAACCCATGTAGTTCTTACAGACACAAGGGAAGTTGCAAAATGATCGCAATAAGAAATGTTCCACAAATATGCAACAATTCCATTTGAAAATTATGTACAAGAAGGGAATAACCAATAATATTGTATACATGAGACTTCGGGGTGGTCTCATATTTACAAGAGCGATCCATAATTCGGCAGGACATTCCAAACACTCCTCTAAGGTAAGAAAGTTCCAAATTTTCACCTCCAGGATGCACTGTTGTGCCACCTGGGACACATTTGTGTTCCTTCAAGGAAACGTTCCAAGATGATTTGGGAGGCGAACTACAGTAGGGTCGCTGGAAATTTTGCAGTAGAAAAAATAGTCACAGTACTGCAAAATTATTTTTATTGGTCGAACCTTCATCAGGATGTTGGGAAATACATTAGATCTTACACCGCTTATTCCATTTCCAAACCAACCATCAAGAAGCAAGGTCTATATACTCCTCTTCCTACTCCTAGTCGACCTTGGGAATACATCTCCATGGATTACATGTTGAGCCTTTCCTCTACTAAGTAGGTCAATGATTACGTTTTTTGTGGTCATTGACAGATTCTCTAAGATGGACATCATGGCAGCCTGCAAAAAGAGTATCATAGTAGAGGCGACTCTTAAGCTCTTCTTTTAGCGAGTCTGGGTACACTTTGGAATCCCACAATACATTATCTCAAAGTGGGACAACATATTCCTAAATGAATTTTGGTTATGTCTTTGGTCGATGTTGGATACCAAATTTACTAAGTCCACAACTTTCCACCCCAAACTGATGGCCAAACAGAGGTCGTCAACATGATGATCATACACATTCTATGATGTACAACAAGAAGCATCCATGCACATGGAATGAAAGCTTCCCTTATGTCCAACACAAGGACAATAGATCTCCCCTTAGCTCAACGAGGCACAACCCCTTTCAAGTAGGGCTGGGATTTCATCCATTATGTCCCATTCATGTGGCCATACCATTTGCAGCTACTCAGGAAGATTCAAATCACGTCCACTCCAAAGCAGCTAGGGCTAATAGCTTCATTGAGCACAGTCAACACATGTTATGAAACCAGCTCAAGAAAGATAGAAAAGATAGATCAACGCCTTATAATTCAGCCTCTTCGAGGGGGCAACCTCCTTTACATTACATAAATGAACAATTCTTGGATGATACAAATGATAAAACCTCCTTTCTATATATAGGAGTCTAAGGAGTCACAATATAACCCAGCCGACCTAACAATAATAATATAAAGCCACAAAAATAACAATAGAGGGATTCTATGGGGCAAATTAATAACAATATGGG